>CAUYQV010163927.1:0-19370 GCA_963574575.1 Galagoides demidoff
GTTTGTTTGAGACTGAGTCTCAAGCTGTCACTCTGGGTAGAGTGCTGTGGCATCACAGCTCACAGCAACCTCCAACTCCTGGGCTCAAGTGATTCTCCTGCCTCTGCCTCCTAAGCAGCTGGTACTACAGGCACCCACCACAACGCCTGGCTATTTTTTGGTTGCAGCCATCATTGTTGTTTGGCGGACCCGAGCTGGATTTGAACCTGCCAGCTCAGCTATATGTGGCTGGCGCCTTAGCTGCTTGAGCCACAGGCACCAAGCTAGCTTTTAGTGATTTTCTTCAAGTTTCTGTGGGGAAGAGACCTTAGAGCTTCCTAGTCTGCCAGTTTGCCAAAAGATTGGTTTTTAACCTGACAAAAGAAATTGGCAATGTTTTTTTTTTTAATTATAAACTGTGGCTCGGCGCCTATGGCTCAAGTGGCTAAGGCGCCAGCCATATACACCTAAGGTGGCAGGTTCGAATCCAGCCCAGCTTGCCAAACAACAATGACGGCTGCAACCAAAAAATAGTGGTGCTGCCATGGCACTCTACTCAGGGGGATAGCTTGAGGCTCTGTCTCAAAAAAAAAAATTATAAACTGTATAGTGTTTTGGATAACTGGAATATCATTCAGTGTTGGTGATTTGCTGGAAGGACAATCTGTGTGTGTGTTTGTTATGTGTGTAAATGTGTATCTGTATAGATAGTACAGATATATGTATAAGTATATGTATGGATACTATATATGTGTATGTATGTGTGTATGTTTGTCTGTGTATGAATATACAGATTATATATGTACACAAATCAGAAAAGTCTTAAAATATTGACATCTTATTGATCTAGAAACTCAACTCTGAAATTTGGCTTAAGAAAATGATCGTGGATGTCTATGGGGCATTTGGCTACAGTATTTATTACATACATTCCTTATAATAATAAAATGGTAGGGGCCAAGCCCCCTTGAACCCCTAAAGTTTCTCTGAAAAATCAACTCATAAAAGGCTAATTAGAGAAAAGGCTTAGAAATTTATTTAACATGTTTACATTGGGGAATTACAGAGGATAAGAGGGTTTGGAAACTTATGTACTACCTGGCAAAAGAGGTTATGGAAGATGTAGAGGAGGAATCTGTTGAAGGGAAAATAAACGATTACCAGGAAAGTAAATGGGTCAGGGAACAGAGAGTAACTTGTAAATAGTTACTGTCCAAGTGTGGTTACATTCTTGGTCTTACAAGGAAAGGAAGAAAATGCAGTTGTTCTCCTTGGTGGGTCTGAATAATAGGCAGATAAAAGAACTTCAGCTTCTTTGGGAGAGATGGATAGGGAGGAAGGTTAGAGAGACCTTGAATCTTATTCAATTCAGTTTGTCTAAGTGCCATCTTTTTGGGTATTGGTTTTTGAGGTAGCCAACATTTCTTTTTCTGAAACATCCCTAGAAATTTCACACACTAAAAGCTGAGTTGGGGCTGAGTGCTATGGCTTATGCCTGTAATTCTAGCACTCTGGGAGACCGAGGTGTGTAGAGTACTTACTTGAGCTCAGAAGTTAAGAGTCTAGCCTGAACAAGAGTGAGACACAAGCTCTAAAAAAATAGCCAGCAACTCAGGAGGCTGAGGCAAGAGAATCACTTGAACCCAAAAGTTTGAGGTTGCTCTGATGCCATAGCACTCTACCAAGGGTGACAAAGTAAAACTCTGTCTCAAAATAAATAAATAAACAAATAAAATAAATAAAAATAAATAAATAAAAGCTGAATTGGTGGCTGTAGAACAAAAAATTGAGCTTAATAGCTGAGTAGTAAAGGATCCAATTAAACCAGTCTCTTGTTTCTGGGAATATGCCAGTCCCATTGAATAGCTGTGTCTCATTTCAGGAGATGGCATTGAAAAGCAAAGGTTAATGTTTGGAACAATCTATAAACCAGTTTCCTTAGAGTCTGGACTGTAATCAGACTTGAAGCATCTTCAATTAAAGTGGAAGTTGGAAGTAGGCAGTGGCAATCTGATAGATTTTTCTCACCTGTAGTTTGTATGTCATAAGGTATGCAGCAGGGCCTCAGGAAAAAGACAGTAGCAATTTTGTTGAGTCTAAGTCAAAAATGGAGGAAAAAATTAACATTAGTTTGGAGACTTGTAGCCAGGAAATAATTCAGAATTTAATCCAGATTGTAGGCAAATACTAAAAACTCAAAAACAATGATAGAGTCTAATAATGGGTATATTATAGTTTTCTTTTGAAACATAAATATTTTCTCCCTGGTTTCCGATTTTTACCAAGGATAAATCATAGTAGGACCAATCGTTTGCAAAATGAAATTTAATTTTATTATACTTGGCTTGATTATTTGCATAAAGTGCAGCAAGAATAGTGATTTGCCATATAAATTCTTCTCCCCTTCCCCTTGACGCTCTCAAACTAGTGAGCTCAAGTGATCTACCTGCTTCAGCTTGGACCCAGCCCCCTGCCCCTTTTTATTTTTGAGACAGAGGCTAGGTAGAGTGCCCTGACATCATTATAGCTCATGGCAAGCTCAAGCCCTTCAGCTCAAGTGTTCCTCTTGCCTCAGCCTGAGTAGCTGAGTAGCTGATACTACAAGCACCTGCCACCAAGCCAGGCCAGTTTTTTTAAAAAATATTTTTAGTAGAGACAAGGTCTTGCTCTTGCTCACCTTGGGCTGGTCTCAACCTCTGAGCTCAAGCAATCCATTTGCCTCAGCCTCCCAGGTGCTAGGATTATAGGCGAGAGCCACTTGCCACTTGCCTGCTCTATAAGCTCTTTTTTTTTTTTTTTTTTTTTTGAGACAGAGCCTCAAGCTGTTGCCCCGGGTAGAGTGCCATATTTATTATTTCATTATTTAAATTTTCATTTATTTTTATATCAGATTAATATCAGCAGTCCCTGTTGTGGTTTCTTCCTGCCCCCAGGAGGTGTGCCATATGCCCTTACATTGTGCCCACTAGGTATGAGCATACCAGTCCCTTTCCCTCCTCCCTTTTTTTTTCAGATTAATATAAGGGTACATATAATTAGGTTATATTATTTGCATTTCTTTTTTTTTCCTTTTTTTTGAGACAGAGCCTAAAGCTATTCCCCTGGGTAGAGTGCTGTGGCATCACAGCTCACAGCAACCTCCAACTCCTGGGCTTAAGCGAGTCTCCTGCCTCAGCCTCCCAAGTAGCTGGGACCACAGGCACCCACCACAACACCCGGCTATTTTTTGGTTGCAGCCGTCATTGTTGTTTTGGCGGGTTGGGCTGGATTCGAACCCGTCACCTTAGGTGTATGTGGCTGGCACCTCAGCCCCTTGAGCCACAGGCACTGAGCCACATTATTTGCATTTCTTAGGTAAAGTCCAAGTTGTAGTTTAGCCCTTCACTCAGGAGGTATGCCATATATACCCCATTGTGCTCTTTAGGTGAGAGCTTATTAAACACCCTCCTCCCTTCTTGAATTTAATTGTGTTTTTCTTTCATGTGGTTGTATAGTTGTTCATCTGCTAGTTTCATATTGGTATTGAGTACATTGGATGCTTGCTTTTCCATTCTTGTGATATAGACATACTTAGGAGGATGTTCTCCAAATCCATCCAGGTAAATACAAAAGTTATAAAGTCTCCATCTTTCTTTTCTTTATTTTGGCTAGGGCTGGGTTTGAACCCACCACCTCTGGCATATGGGGCTGACGCCCTACTCCTTTGAGCCATAGGCATCGCCCAAATCCCCATCTTTCTTTCTTTTTTTTGAGACAGAGCCTCAAGCTGTCCCCCTGGATAGAGTGCTGTAGCATCACAGCTCACAGCAACCTCCAACTCCTGGGCTCAAGTGAGTCTCCTGCCTCTGCCTCCCAAGTAGCTGGGACCACAGGCACCCACCACAACATCCAGCAATTTTTTGGTTGCAGCCATCATTGTTTGGTGGGCCTGGGCTGGATTCGAACCCGCCAGCTCAGGTGTATGTGGCTGGCACCTTAGCCACTTGAGCCACAGGTGTTGGCCTCTCCACCTTTCTTAATGGCTAAATAGTTACTGGAGTTTTTAAAATAAGGAATCTCGGATTAGACTTTCTAAAGCCTCAAGGCTAGCCAAACCAAGGATTTATCTGCCTGTAGATAGATTCTTGTATGACTCGGTGAATTCTTTTTTTCTTTAAGTCCCAAGGTTCCTGGGCCTGTCAGAAAGTGATAGTCTTGGCTCGGCGCCCATAGCTCAGTGAGTAGGACACCTACCACAAACAATGAGGTTGACTAGTTCGAACCCAGCCTGGGCCAGCTAAAACAACAATGACAACTATAACAACAACAAAAAAATAGTCCCAGTTACTTGAAAGGCTGAGGCAAGAGAATCACTTAAGCCCAAGAGTTTGAAGACACGCCATGGCACTCTGCCCAGGGCGACATAGTGAGACTGTTTTAAAAAACAAACAAACAAAAAAAACAAGAACTAATCATTCTGTTGATAAAAAAAAAAAGTGATAGTTTTTACTTATCATAGGTCAGGAACCTTATAAAGGAACCACTAGACAATGTACCAGGATATTCTTTCCAAGGGGCTTTTTATCAGCTCTATTAAGTCAAACTTAGCCAGTTCTATTGCTCACGCCTATAATCCTAGTACTCTGAGAGGCCAAGGCAAGTGGATTGCTTGAGCCCAGGAGCAAGAGTGAGACTCCTGTCTTTACTAAAAATAGAAAAGCTAGCCAAGTGTAGTGGTGCATGACTGTCATCTCAGCTACTTGGGAGGCTGAGGCAAAAGGATTGTTTAGCCCAAGAATTTGAGGTTGCTGTAAGCTTTGATGCCATGGCAATCTACCAAAGGTGACTGAGTGAGATTCTGTCTCAAAAAAAAAAGGGGGGGGCGGTGCCCGTGACTCAGTGGACAGGGTGCTAGCCCCATATACCGAGGGTAGTCCGTTCAAATCTGGCCCCAGCCAAACTGCAACAAAAAAAATAGCTGGGCGTTGTGGCGGGCACCTGTAGTCCCAGCTACTCGGGAGGCTGAGGCAAGGGAATCACCTAAACCCAGGAGTTGGAGGTTGCTGTGAGCTGTGTGACGCCACAGCACTCTACGTGGTCAATAAAGTGAAACTCTTGTTTGTACCAAAAAAAAAAAAAAGTCAACCTTAATTCTACAAAGACATCTGGTTATATCTGAAAATATGCCATTCCAGTCAAAGGCTTTGTAAATAACTAATGTTTTGTTAGAAAAGAACACAGATTCTTATTGCATTTAAAGAAAATACAGCAACTATCTTGCCATAAATTAAGAATATTCACAAATAGTTTCAAAATTCTGAAGAAATCAAATAGATAAATGCTTCAATTTTTTTACTTTTTTTTTTTTTAACTTTATTCAAATTAATATTAGGGTACAATTTTTGGGTTACACTGTTCTCACTTCCAAGGTAAAGTTCCATTTGTAGATGAGCCCCTCACACAGGGGGTGTATTACGCTCACAATGTGCACATTAGGTGAGATCTTGCCTCATGCCTTCCCTCCATCTGCCAAACGTCCTCCCTCCTCCCCCCTCCCACTTCTCTCTACCCCTGAACTGGACTATATTAGTGTTTTATTTTTATGAACATGTGATTATTTATATATTGATTTCATATTCATATGGAGTACATTGGATGTTTATTTTTCCATTCTTGTGATACTTTACTAAGAAGAATGTATTTTAGATCCATCCAGGTAAATTTTTACTTTTTTTTAAATAAAAGTATACTTTATCCAATTTGTTGTAAGTTACAAAAATACTGGCCACAATATTTATATATAATAGTTGGGGTTGGTTAAATAATGTGTTGGTCCACCATACAGTGGAATACTAATATTCAAATAAGGGAGGAGATTTTTATTTCAATGAACTTACGTCACTTATTTTAAAAATACCAAGAAAGCTTTCCTTTTATTTATTTATTTTTGGAGACACAGTCTCACTCTTGTCACCTGTATAGAGTGCTCTGGCATCATAGCTCACAGCAACCTCAGACTCCTGGTCTCAAGCTATCCTCTTGTATAAGCCTCCCCAGGAGTTGGGAGGACAGGCATGCACCACTATGCCTAGCTAGTTTTGCTATTTTTAGTAGAGATGGGGGTCTCAGCCAGTTTTCCTATTTTTAGTAGAGGTGGGGTCTTGCTCTTGTTCAGGCTGGTCTGGAATTCCTGAGCTCAAGCAATCTACCCGCCTTGTCCTCCCAGAGTGCTAGGATTATAGGGAATGAGCCACCATGCCTGGCCAAGAAAGCTTATTTTTTTTTAAAAATTATGTAACTTCCCTCACACTAGTGGCAATCATTACTGTCTTGAATCAAGGCCATTTAGGACTGCCCACTCCCCAAATTCTTTCTAACCAGGGTCTTTCTGATTTGTACTTATTTTGGGATCTCACAAGTGCCAATAGCTTTACTTATCAGCTCCCATTTAGGGAGCATTAATTATCTTCTGAACTCAAGGTGGGGATTGTGGGCTTCCATTTTACTGAAGAGGACAAGAAGGCTCACAGGCATTGCATGGATTCTCCCAAGAGGGAAAGAGATCACGGACTGGGCAGTGTATCTACTGCTTCACAATTATTAACTCATTTAATCCTCACAGAGAAAAGCAGACTTATTTTTAGCCCCATTTTTGAAATGAGGAACTGTAGCACTGGAAAAGTTCTATCTTTCCTGGGCTCCTAGAGCTAGTAACTGGTGGAGCCCAATTCCAACACAGGTAGGTATTCAGGCCCCAGAGCCAGGGTTTCAATTACCACTTTGCTGTCTCCTATTCTAATTAGTAGAAAAAATTACAAAATAATAATATTTACTATAACTCCCCCCCCCAAAAAGATGTTATCAACAATGGCTTATATTGACCAGAGCTGCTTTATTGTTTCCACAGACAAGAGATCATTTATTTCTGAATACTCATTTTGTAGAGACAGGAACTGAAGCTCAAAAATTTACCTGCCCAAGTTGTCATAGCTGTGAACCCCCACAGCAGGAATCCAAAATTCATTCTTTTTGCTTAACAATACAATATAAGGAATACTAAAAGTGCCTTACGTTCCTTAGGGCTTTACAATGTGATTTTACATACATTTTACAAGGAGTAACAGGCTCAGAGAGGCCACCAAGTCGTCCAACACTGCTTCGGATGTTAAGTAGGAAAGTTACTATTTCGCTTAATAATAACGCCTTCCACTCCACGGCAAAGGGGTTTCTTACGGAAATTTAACTGCAATGGTGTGGAGTTCAGTGAGGCCCTGGGGCTAGATCGTGGCCTGGAGCTGATTATCGCTCAAGTTTGGCCCCGCAGGCGCCGCCCGCCAAATTGAGGCCTCAGGGCACCTGGGCAGGTGGGCGGTGGGCGGGCTCCGGGCTGCACGCGGAACTGGACCGCCCCGCCCCCACCCCGCCTGGGCCGCCCCCCCAGGCCGCTCCCAGCGGACCCGGAACCCACCTACCACCACCACCCCCACCTTAGTCCCCGGATCGCGGCCAGGATCCGGCAAGCGGCCGGCCGCCCAGGCCCCTCCCCGGCGCCGAACGGCGGCCGCGCGGAAGGAGCGGAGGAGGCGGGAGCGGAGACCTCGCCGCGCTCATGGCGTCGCCCGGGTGAGTGCCGCCTCGTAGGCCCCGCGCCCCCGCGGCTGCCAGCCGGGCCAGGAGCGGGGCCGGGAGCGCCTCCGGCCTCCCGGCTGCGGCCTCGGACGCAGCTCCGACCCGACCCGGGGCGTCCCCACCCGCCAGGCCCGCGTCCCTCTATCGCCGACCTTGGGCGGACGCGGCCGGGCGGGTATGAGGGGCGGGCGGGGGCGCAGGCCAAGGACAGCGGCTGCCGGGGGTGCAAGGGTTGCGGGATGCGAGGGCTATGGGGGATTCAGGGTAGGCGCGAGGCCCACAGGCACCGGGGGTGGGGGTGCAGCAAGAGGTGGGGCCTGGGAAGCGGCGGGGAACCCGGTTGTGGGTCCGGGGCAACCCTCGGAGGCCTGAAGAGGCTTCACCCCGGCCCCTGGTATCTGTATTTTTGGTCATTAAACTTGCTTGCCTTAGGAGTTTATGCTTGTTTGCAGCGTCGTTGAGACGTACCCAGAATGTCCCAGAATATGAGGACCAGGTGCAGACCCTTTCCTGGGAGCCCCTCTAGCCGCTCTGGCATCTCCTTGGTTGGGCTGTTGTCCACGGGCCTTAAGGTGGCTGCGCTTATTCTGATATTACTTCCTTTCAACTTTTTTCTTTTAAAACGTTTTTTCTTTTAGAAAATGATGGTGACACTCATAGTTTGTAATTATTTAAAAAAAAAAAATTCTTCCTTGGCCAAACAAAACCTCAGCGATTCATTATTACCTTTTTGGTGATGAAATATAGAAATGACACAATTAATCCAACACTTTCATTTTATAGTGGAGGAAAACTAGGCTCAAAGTCATTACTTTAGTTGGCAAAAATTCTTTGACCGTTGTCCATCATTTAGAGGGTCTTAGGTCTAGTGGCTGTGATAGCAGTTCAAGGTGTTCATCTTTACAGCTCACAAAAGGCTTTTGGGGGGGAAGGGTGAGGGTTGTGGGTATTATATTGCCTCCTGCAGGTGAGGCCTGAGCCAGGCCTTGGGGCGATTTGGCTCAGTATCTGGACCTAAATGAAACCATCTGAATTTGAACCTGGGCCTTTAGACTCCAGCCAGGTTATGGGCAATTTCCACGCACTTGCTGTCTTTCTAGGTTTGGGGGGCAGTGGTCATTTCTAGGACTAGGCCTTTTTTGTTGCCAGCTAAGTACCCAGTACTTTGAGCTCATAAATAGAATAAGCAAGGGCCCATCCCCTGGAAGGCCAGGCTGACTGACCCAGGGGTTCAAGGTTCCACTGCATTCCTATCCCACTTGTCAGTAAAGGGTGGGGCCGAACCTTCTGGAGGCAGCAAGAGAGTGGCTGAGCCTGTGTGGGTCTGCCATGAAGCATTTTTAAAAATCATGGGGGCATTTGGTACCTAAGCACACTACTTGTAGACACAGGTCAGTGCTAGACTTAATGCTGGGCTGGTAATTCTGTGAGCCATTAGGCCTCAAGCTGTGTCTATGTAGTTGGTGACATTTGCAGTTCTATTTGTGAGTGACCCCGTTACAGTCTGCAGTCTGTAATAATTTCCTCAGTGTATCCATTGCAAAGCTAAGGTCATAAAATGTTTAGTATGCAAGTGATGTACGAAATAATGGTGTTTCCATCAATAGTAGGCCCTACATGTAATAGTGACCTCATAAGATTATAGGGCAGCGCCTGTGGCTCAAGGAGTAGGGTGCTGACCCCATATGCCAGAGGTGCTGGGTTCAAACCCAGCCCTGGCCAAAAAAAAAAAAAGATTATAGTACTGTATTTTTACTGTACCTTTTTTAGGTTTAAATATGTTTAGATATACAAATACTGTGTTACAGTTGCCTGTGGTATTTACTACAGTAACATGTTGTACAGATTTATAACCTAGTTGTGTAGTAGGCTATACCCTAATACCAGGATTCAATCTAATGACACATTTTCTCAGAATGTATCCTTGTTGCTAAGTGATACATGGCAGGTACTTTATTATATGTACTTACTGTATGTAAAATTTTAGGTCCACTCTTCAGACTTCCTTAGTAGATTGAAGTCTAGCCAGGAGATGGTGTTTCTTGAGACCTCTGCCTTGTTTGATTCAGCCAGTTTAAACATTAAACCTCCACTAAGTGTTGTAGAGAGCCAATCCAGAGATATAGAGAGCCAATCCAGAGATATATTCAGGATATATCCTGAGTGGGAGGGGAATGTTAATTCTGATTGGGCTCTTCATAGAATCTGACTTTCTTTACTAAGTGACAGTCTCTGTGAGATAGTGGGGAAGGAAAGAAAAATGCTGACTGTTTTTGAGGATCTTATGAATGTGACAGGCATTGTGCCAAAGGATATAGAAAGAATGAAGGCATCAAAGGAACAGATGTATGAGAAACACCCCACAGTCCAGTATGTTTGAAGCTAAGTGGAGAAAGACCAGATGACAAGAGGACCTGGCCTCGTTTGTGGACTTGCTGCACACTATTTGCTGAAGGGGTGTTTTCCAGTGGGGGAAATGACACTATCACATGGGAGCTGTCGGAATCTGTGTGACAGCAGTGTGGGGGAGGCAAAGAGTGTAGAAGGCATGGAGCTTATGCACCTGCTACCATCTACCCTCTATTGAACCAGCCTCACTCTATTGCCCATCTCTGGTCTTTGCCCTTTGCCTGGCTGCTTGACAGCTGCCCAGATCCTACTTGTCTGTCAGCTCCTTCTCCATGCTCTTTCCTTGTTAGGGTTTCCTTGGGTTCTACATTTCATCTCTGCTTATCTTAACACATGTTCTCTGCTTGGTCACATCCTTTTTTTTTTTTTTAAGACAGAGTCTTACTCTGTCACCAGGGTAGAGTGCCCTGGTGTCAGCCTAGCTTTACTATAAGCTCAAACTTGGCCTGGCTAACTTTTTTTATTTTAGTAGAGATGGGATCTCATTTTTGCTCAGGCTGGTTTCTAACTCCTGAGTTCAAGTGATCCTCTTGGCTCAGCCTCTCAGAGTGCTAGGATTACAGTTGTGAGCCACCACACCTGGCCTAACTCAGTGGTTCTTAACCTAGGGTCCCTGATTCATGGATGGGCTTCTGGGGGTAGGGGGTCTCTGTGTTCCCTTAAACCAGCGGTTCTCAACCCACAGGAACTGTATTAAAGGGCTGCGGCATTAGGAAGGTTGAGAACCACTGCCTTTTAAACTATATGGAAGTTTAGTTTACTAGTTCACTATTGGGAGTGCTATGTATTTTCTTTTTCTTTTTTTAGAGACAGAGTCTCACTTTGTTGCCCTCGATAAGAGTGCTGTGGTGTCACAGCTCACAGCAACCTCCAACTCTTTAGGTTTAGGCAATTCTCTTACCTCAGCCTCCCAAGTAGCTGGGACTTTTTTCTATTCTCTTCATAGAATCTGAAGAGATTAAGAAAAAGAAAAGCCACAACGCCCGGCTATTTTTTTTTTTGCAGTTTGGCCAGGGCGGGGTTCGAACCTGCCACCCTTGGTATATGGGGCCAGCGCCCTACTCACTGAGCCATAGGAACCGCCCAAGGGAGTGCTGTGTATTTTCCTGTAGCTTTCATTAAATTCTCAAAGGGGCTGTTAATTCTCAACAATGTTACAGAAATTCATCCTGCATTTCCAGATTTTCATTTCAAACTGTGCACTAGGTATAGCTCCTCCAGTTTCTTTATCAAACCTGGTTTGCCTTGTAATATGTGTGTATTTTTCAGTATTGTCATTTAGTGAGTGGTTTGAAATACGCAAAGTATAAGACAAAAGACAGTTCAAGTGTGATCTGGGTTTACCTAGAGGACCACTCTCAAAATCTTGGTATACTTTTAAATAGTTACTGTTACCTAAGAGACAGTCTTATAGAAACAATTAGAGTCCCTTCCTCTACTCCATCTGAGTTTGGTGAGCACCCTGACAGGCATTTTCCTTTGCTTTTACATGTTTATTCTTTGCTCTGTTTTTACATAAATGCTATCATACTGTTCTGCCGCTTGCTTTATTTGCCCAACAGTGCACCTTGAAATTCTTTCCATGCCAGAACAAGGAACGGATGTACCTAAATTTTGACAGTTGTATCATATTCCATGGTATGGGTATATTATTCAGTTAAGAATGTTTCTGGTTTTCTTTAAGATAATGCTTCTCATCTGTTTCTTCCTCTGGACATCTAGATAGAAACAAAGAATTGGGCCATGTGTAGTGGCTCACACTGGTAATCCCAGCACTTTGGGAGGCCAAGGTGGGAGGAATTTGAGGCCAGGAGTTTGAGGCCAGCCTAAGCAACATAGTGAGACACAATTACCCTACCTACCCCTCAACCCCTGTTTTTACAAAAGTAGGAAAATTTGCAGGGCATGGTGACATGTGCCTATAGTTCCAGCTACTCAAGTGGCTAAGGCAGGAGGATTGCTTGAGCCCAGGAGTTTGAGGTTGCAGTGAATTATATTGATGTGACTGCACTCTAGCCCAGGCAACAGAGGGAGACACTATCTCACATACACAACACGCACACACAAAAGGAATTAGACTCTGGTCAAATGGCCTGCCCATTTTTAAATTGATGCTACCAAATTTTAAGAGTTCTCTGTACCTCCTAACACATGATGATATTGGACTTGAAAAGTTTTGACTGTCTGAAAAGTTTGGAAAATGTCTGCCAGGGGTGCTCACCAAACTCAGTCAAAATGTTTTGATTGACCGAAATTATTGAGTTCAGAAGCAGGGTGTTAATGGTACCTTCATTTCCCTAGTCTTTTGTTTGTTTTTTCCTACCCAATCTTTAAAGATAGAATACTCCTCTTCCTCCTTGTATTCCCTCAGAAGTATTCAGTCCGAATTTCTCTGATCTGATAACCATTAACATTATGTTCTAACCACCTGCATTCCAGGTGAACTCATACTCCTTAGCTTTTTTGTGTTAGAAAATATGATCACTGTTGTACTTAAGTCCTTCCCAGCATAGGCTAGGAGTATAGGAGTGAGACCTGCCATGGAAGGGAGGAGCTCAGGCTGAAGATGGGTAGAAAGAAGGATGCTTGGATTCTGAGTGGGGTGGGGGAGAATGCTGAGCTGAGTAGAGTTGGGACTCGTGGTAATGGAAGAAGTAACAGAGTGAGCTATTGGGCTTGGGGAAAAGCTAGTACTGGATGGCAAAACCCAAGGCTCTGTTGTTGTTCCTGTGTGGACCTAGAGTCTATAACTGAAATAAGAGGATGGGCGCCTCCCTCCCCTCTCCTCCCCTTGTGACCTCCTCAGGTCCTGTCCTTAGCTCACTTGTCCTTATATTTCATTTATTTAGTGAGACAGAATTTCACTTTGTCACCCTGGCTAGAGTGCAGTTGCATCATCATAGTTCACTAAAACTTCAAACTCCTGGGTTCAAGTGATTCTTCTGCCTCAGCCTCTTGAGTAGCTGGGACTATAGGCACCCACCACAATACCTGGCTAGTTTTTCTAATTTGATAGAGACAGAGTCTCTCTCTCTTACTCAAGTTGGTCTTGAACTCCTGAGCTCATTTGATCCTCCCACCTTAGCCTCCCAGAGTGCTAGGATTACAGGTATGAACCACTACTCCTGGTCTCGCTAGTCCTTTATAACCTTATATATTTTCTTTTTTTATTTTTATTTTTATTTTTATTTTTTTGACACAGAGCCTCAAGCTGTCCCCCTGGGTAGAGTGCCTTGGCATCATGGCTCACAGCAACCTCCAACTCCTGGGCTCAAGCAAGTCTCCTGCCTCAGCCTCCCAAGTAGCTGGGACTACAGGTGCCCGCCACAAGGCCCAGCTATTTTTTGGTTATAGCCATCGTTGTTTGCCAGGCCTGGGCTGGATTTGAACCCGCCAGCTCAGGTGTATGTGGCTGGCTCCTTAGCCGCTTGAGCCGAGCCAACCTTTTGTATTTTCCTGGTCACTCCTTCCCACTCCCCTTAGGAACATCACCTCTCCTTGGAATTTTCAGGGACTCATCTACCTTGGCAGCTGAAAGCATTCTTGTTAACATCCAGTGGATATTTAAAGTGCCTAAATTTATCGTAACCCTTTGTTTTCTCTGTCCTGGAAGATTCTCTCCCAGCACCCTCATTTGGTGGGGGAGGGAAAGGCTCAACTCTCCCATTGGAAGGCTGACCTGGGTGGAATAGACTCTCTGCACAGTGGAAGATGATCATTTAGCCAGGCTAGGGGGAGGGCAGGAAAGCAGCCTATACACCACACTTCAAGGAGGAAGCAGTAAGAATTCAAACAAGATGTGCCTTTGCTTTTGGGAGAAGTCCAACAGGAACATTTAGCTTGTTCAGTAGCTGCTGTGGCGCATGCAGAAGAAGGGACACAACTTTGCCAGCAGGACTGAGACTGTATTAGCCCTCCCCTCAGGCGTCTAGGATTGCCCAACCAGCCAGCAGCCACCCAGCCTGTTCCCCACACTACTAGGTAGATGGGAGAACTAGCAGGGGTAGAATAAAATGTAAGTGTTTTGGGCTCTACAGGGCAGTTCTCCAAATCTGCTCATGGGTTGCAGAGTGTACCAGACCTTCATCGGTTACGCCAGCCACATGGTGACCTCTCCATGGAGACAGAAGAGCCCACTTTCAGTGCAGGGAGGGGGCGGGCTCTTCACCAGAACCATGAGTGGCAAGGACTTTCCAGCACTGGGGAATGTTCTTTTAAATTTAAATCCTTGGCTCGGCACCTGTGGCTCAAGTGGCTAAGGCGCCAGCCACATATCCCCAAGGTGGCGGGTTTGAATCCAGCCTGGGCCCGCCAAAACAACAATGACAGCTGCAACCAAAAAATAGCCTGGCATTGTGGCAGGCGCCTGTGGTCCCAGCTACTTGGGAGGCTGAGGCAAGAGAATCGCTTGAGCCCAGGAGTTGGAGGTTGTTGTGAGCTGTGGTGCCACAGTACTCTACCCAGGGGGACAGCTTGAGGCTCCTGTCTCAAAAAATAAATAAATAAATAAAATAAAATAAATAAATTTAGATCTTGCCCACTTCCAACAAGTGTGTTGTCAGGCCCTATTAGGCTTTTGCACGTATTAGGTTATTTAATCTTCACAGAAACCCTGTGCAGTAAGTAGTTATTCCCATCACACAGATGAAGAAAGATGCTTAGGTCCAAGTTAGGGGGTTAAGATAAAACTTGATGCAAAATGTTTTTGTTATATTTGGTTGCTGAGGCACAAAGACAAATGTTGAAGTCTGTTTTTGTTGTGATCACAGCGCATACCCAGTGTCTCCCAACATTAGATAAAACTGAAGTAAGGATGGTCTCACAGGGTTCACAGGATTAAGAAGCCATAGTGACAAGAGTAGACAGTACCTTCAGTTTATGGGCTTAAGAGATGCCTGAAAATGGGATAAATCAGAAGCAATCCGATTCACACTCGGAGGATGTGGGTTCCAGGAGATGCCCCTGCTCCTGGGAGCGTCTTTCCTGTGTAGGTCAGATATGGTCATTCTGCTTTAGAGTCTGCATTGTGACTTTTTATAAAATTTTTAGTTGCTTCATTTTTAAAAATAAAAGGGACCTACGAGAAAACTAAGCCACTTCTCACCCAAGTGAGAAGCATTTTTAGAGCTCGTCCTCGAGGGCACATGCAGCACAGAGGGAAAGACTTATCATTTTTATTTCTGTTTTTATTTTTTTTGTGGATTTCTAGAACTTCACAATTAAGAAAAAGAACCTTTTGTCATTTGTGTTATTTTATACTTAGCCGTTTTGCCTTTTAAAAAAAGGTCTTTAATATACTATTTTCTTTTAGTTGTATTTAAAAAAAATTCATTTTAGATCCAGTTGATATTTATTTTGGTGAAAGGAGTATCAGGGATTTACCTTTATTTTTTTCCTAGGTTGTTGTGATTGACTAATATCCAGATTCTTAAAGCCACCTGGATCAGTGATGACGTTTCCAACTGTATTTGAGCCTATTTCTGGAATCTCCTTTTAGTCATTCCTCTATGTATTCAAGATCGAGTACTACAAGCTTAAATTATTATTAACTTAATTATCATGTGCTATCACTTGGAAGGCTTCATCCTTTTTCGTTACTGTTCTTTTTCAAAAATTTCCTGATTATTATTGTAAAAATGTTTTTTCATAGAATCAGCTTATCTATTTTTGAACATAAGTTCACTTACAGCTTAATTTAGGGAGAATTGACATAAAAATATATTAAGCCTTTTTTCCCCCCAAAACAGGATATATCTTTTTACTTGCTCTGATCTTTTATTCAGCATTTAAAAATTGTTTTCAGTAGGTTTATTAGATTTATTCTAATTTATCTAATTTATTTATTAGATATATTCTTACTTCATTTTATTTTATTTTATTTTTTGAGACAGAGCCTCAAGCTGTCCCCCTGGGTAGAGTGCTGTGGCATTATAGCTCACAGCAACCTCCAACTCCTGGCCTCAGCCTCCCAAGTAGCTGGGACCACAGGCGCCTGCCACAATGCCTGGCTGTTTTTTCATTGCAGCCGTCATTGTTGTTTGGCAGGCCTGGGCTGGATGGATTTGAACCCGCCACCTTAGGTGTATGTGGTTGGTGCCTTAGCCACTTGAGCCACAGGTGCCAAGCTACCTTACTTTGGGCGAGTTAAGTGAAGCAGTGACGTATATTCTTAGCTTTTTTGTTGTTGTTGTTGCACTATAAATGGGGGGTTTTCCTTCCATGTTTTTAACCTGTTTGTATATAGGAGGCAATTTTTTATTTTAACATTGTATATCCTGACCTTATTGAATTCTCTTATTGTTTGCAGTTGTTTTGGGATTTTCTTGGGTTTTTCCTGCACCATAATTTTTTTGTGTTACAGATAAAATGCAAGTCGATTCTGTAATTATTGTGGCTAAACCTTGGTATCAGGTGGGCATTGAAGAGCATTGTCTGTAGGAAGGTTGCTGATAGTGGTTTCTCTTGTACACAGTGAAGGATTGATTTTCCTAGCCCTCCATGCCTCTTTAGCTCAAGTGCCCATTTGGCATCTCCAGGGATGGTAGTTTGATGTGTGTCCTAGTATAGCATGTTGGTGCTGATTTACTCACAATCTCTCAAGTTGGTGTTCCCCACCTGAGAAGGAGCAACTCATTGCTCTTACAATCTTGAACTGACCCTCAGCTCCTGTATTTCTCTCAATCTGGTCAGTCTTTCTCAGATACCTTGAGAGCCTAACTACATAACATTGTCACTGGTGCTGCTGCCCAGGTCCAAGCCTTTGTTATCTCTTAGCTCTTCTCAGCCCAGCAGCTGGTGACATAAATAGGATTGTTACCCTGAACTCAGAGCCTGTCATGGCTCTCTAGTCACTGGGACCTCCCTGCTGGTCTGAGCACTTTTGGGCCTTTGTGTCAGTCTTCCCCCAGTACCTGCCTGCTTTCTGCTCTCACCTCCACCCAAGCCTGTCCTTACATGGCCCCTCTGCTGGCAGGCCCACTCCAGATACACTTCAAACAAAACAGTATGTCCTCCCTCCCCATTCTTGGTACACCAGTTTTCCCAGCACATTTTTTTTTTTTTTTTGAGACAGAGTCTCATTATGTTGCCCTTGGTAGAGTCCAGTGGCGTCAAAGCTCACAGCAACCTCAAACTCTTGGGCTTAAGTGATTCTCTTGCATCAGCCTTCCAAGTAGCTGGGACTACAGGTGCCCACTACAATGCCTGGCTATTTTTTGTTACAATTGTCATTTTTGTTTAGCAAACCTGGGCCTGGTTCAAAACCGCCAGCCCCAGTGTATGTGGCTGGCACTGTAACGACTGTTCTATGGGCACCTTGCCAGGACAATTTATTGAAGAGGATGTCTTTTCCCCAATGTATGTTCTTGGTGTCTTTGTCAAAAATCAGTTGGCTGTAAACATGTGGACTTATTTCTGGGTTCTCTATTCTGTTCTGTTGGTCTATGTCTCTTGTTTGTATACCAGTACCATGCTGTTTGCGTTACTATAGCTTTTGTAGTATAGTTTAGGATCAGGTAGTATATCTCCAGGTTTAATTTTTTTGCTCAGGGTTGCTTTGGCCATTTGGGGTCCTTTGTGGTACCATATCAGACTTTCTTTTCCTGTTTCCATGAAGAATGTTCATTGGAATTTTGATAGAGAGTGCATTGATTGTGTAGATTGCTTTGGGTTAGTATGGTCATTTTAACAATATTAACTATTCTAATCCATGAGCATGGGATGTTCTTCCATTTGTGTCCTCTTCAGTTTCTTCCATCAGTGTTTTGTAGTTTACATTGTAGAGATCTTTTACCTCCTTTCTTAAATTTGTTCTTAGGGTTGTTTTGATTGGTTTGTTGCTTTGTTTTTAAGAGACTAGGCTTCTCTCTGTCACCCAGACTTGAGTACAGTGGTGCCATCATAGTTCATCTAATGCCTGGGCTCAAGCAGTTCTTTCTTGACCTCCTGCTTGCTGGGACTACAGACATGTGCTATAATGCCTAACTGGTATTTTATTTTTGTGGTAGCTATTGTAAATGGGATTAGTATTTATTTATTTATTTAGAGATAGGCTCTTACTCTGTCACCTAGGCTGGAGTGAAGTGGTGCCATCATAGCTTACTATAGCCTCAAATTCCTGGCCTCAAGTGATCCCCCTGCCTCAGCCTCCCCAAATGCTGGGATTACATTATTGGTTTGCTTTATTGGTTTATTTTTATTTATTTATTTTTGAGACAAAGTATCACTATGTCATCCTCCTGCATAGTGTGCTGTGGCTTCACAACTCACAACAACCTCACACTCTTGGGCTTAAGTGATTCTCGCCTCAGCCTTCCAAACAGCTGTGAGTACAGGCACCCACTACAAAGCCCAACTCTTTCTTTCTTTCCTTCCTCCCTTCCCTTCCCTTCCCTTTCCCTTCCCCTTCCCTTCCCTTTCCCTTCCCTTTCCCTTCCCCTTCCCCTTCCCCTTCCCTTCCTTTTTCCTTTTTCCTTTTTCCTTTCCTTTTTTTGTAGTTGTCATTATTGTTTGGTGGGCCAGGGCTGGGTTCAAAGCTCCGGTGTATGTGGCTGGCGCCTTAGCCCCTGAGCTATAGGCCCTGAGCCATTTTTGGTGTATAGAAGTGCTGTTGAGTTTTGTGTGTTGATTTGGTATCCTGCAACTTTACTGAATTTGTTTTTCATTCTAAGACTTTTTCTCAGAATCTTTAGGTTTTTCTATATGTAAGACCGTGTAGTCTACAAAGAGGGACTATAGGCACCTGCCAGAGCACCTGGCTATGTTTTTAGAGATGGGTTCTTGCTCTGGCTCAGGTTGGTCTCAAACTTGTTAGCTCAGGCACTCCACCCGCTTCAGCCTCCCAGAGTGTTAGGATTACAGATGTAAGCCACTGCGCCCAGCCCTTTTTTTCTTTTCCTTCCTTTCTCCTTCTTTCCTTCCTTCTTTTCCTTCCTTCCTTCTCTTTCTTTCTTTCTTTCTTTTTTTTTTTTTTGAGACAATCTCACTCCATCACTGTGGATAGAGTGCTATGGTATCATCCTAGCTTGTGGCAACCTCAAACTCTCAAACTCTTAGGCTCAAGCCATCCTCCTGCCTCAGCCTCCCAAGTAGCTGGCATATGCCACCACTCCTGGCTAGTTTTTCTATTTTTCATAAAACTTGCTCAGTCTGGTCATGAACTCCTGAGCTCAGGCAGTCCTCCCAACTCTGCCTCTCAGAGTGCTACGATTACAGGTGTGAACCAGCGTGCCCAGAAATTTTTATTATTTCTTTCCTTCTACTAATTTGGGGCTGTGTTTGTTCTTGTTTTTCTGTTGATAGTCCCTCATGTAGGGACTGTATATACGTATATGTATAGTGCATCATTAGGTTTTTTTTTTTTTTTTTTTTGAGAT
>CAUYQV010163929.1:0-39230 GCA_963574575.1 Galagoides demidoff
AGAAGGGTGGTTGGGTGGTGGGAGGGTGACTGGAAAGATCACCTATATATCTGTCTAACAAGGGTACAAGTGAACTTTTCTAGAACTAGAATATAAATGTTTTGATACAATGACTAAACAAATGACATGAAATTTATGTTAACCAGCTGGATGAAAGTATTTCAAATTGTATATGAAAACAGTACAATGTACCCCATGTTTGGATTAATGTATACAGCTATCAATAAAAAAAAAAAAAAAGAAACGTGTTGGATGAAAAGAAGTGGATTCACTGTGGGGTCTGCACTGAAAATCAAGCCCTTTTTCATGCAGCAGCCTGGCCACAGGCTCCTCTACTCCCTGAGCAGGAGTACCAGTTACCTCGGAGGTGCACACATGACCTCTGCCTTCCTGCCAGCTGGGAACAAGGTTATTCTTCATCTCTACTTAGACTCTTACCCTGTGATGTCTCCTCTGGAGCAGAATATAGATGACATGTCCACATTCCTCTCTGAACAAGTGCAGTCCACCTCCCTGACACATCCCTTAAGACACTGAGGTCAATATCATATCCAGAGAGACTTCTTTTTGGTAAAATTTCCCCTGGTTCTAACTGAAGGAAGAGTCATCATTGCTCATCTGCATATTAATAACATTGAGGGCCATAAATCTCAAGTTAGGTGCCAAGTGTCAAGGTTGCTGCAGTGATCAATGACTCCTAAAAGATATTCTTGCTGGATTACTCCGTACAAAAGATGCACAGTACACTGAATTTTCATTTAACTGTGGGTCACACCACAGACACTTGCTACTCAGTTAAAAGTGATTATAAACTAAGACCAATACTCTACTAGAGTTTAGTAAGAACTTGAGGATGCCAATTAAGTGAATCTGTCCAACATGTAACTAAGTTACAGAATGCTCACGGGAGGTCCACCTGCAGAAAGTTGGATTTCCCACACTCATTTCAGCGGAGACATCGCTGCGTCTTCACAGTTAGTTGTCTTTTCATTTTCAGTTCCTGCTATTCTTTCCTTTTAATACTTAATACACCAAAGGCACCTGATTGAACTTTATCATAATCCATTTTGGTGTTAGCTGCCTGGTTAATCCTACAATGTGTAGTAATGCACTATTTTATCAATGAAAATTTATATGGTAACTATATCTAAAAGGATTTTCATATAGTTCAAATATGAATCACTTCTGGGAATTAAGGTAAATTTACACATCATGCTCCCAACCACCACATTTTGTAATTTCTCTTCAATACCAACTCATTGCCTCTGAATATGTGCCACTAAAGCAGTTTTCATCAATTATTGGGACAATAATAACATTATGGTTCTTAATTTTATGTAAGTTTTATAGTGACAAGTCCATGAAGTATGTGTGATAAGTAGTTAAAAAGAGAAATACAGCTTCCTGCCATAATGCAGGAGGCGTGTAACTCCCAGATTAGCACGGCATTGAAAACTGGCCTCACTGTTGGCACCAAAAAGACCTGAGTGTTGGCAACATCAGGTGATTGCGCCCGCGATGGACAGAACGTGGAAAGTGGCCACAGGACACATGCAGCTCAGCACGGCCAGAAGTGCAGCCCGCAGCTCACGTGCTCCCGGCAGGGAATGCAGCTGTCCCGAGAATGTGGAACTTGTTCACAAGAGCCACTCACCCCTGAGCAGGACCTGTGGTGTCTGCAAGGCGCTGTGCACCCTGCGTAGTAAAGCACGTGGGGCAGACAGATGTGATGGGCAGGAGAGACTTGTGCAGAGCACAGGCGGCTGCAGCCCGGGAACAGGGGCAAGGGGCGTGGCTCTCCGGAGGCAGGAGGAGCTCAGCGGGCACCGCGGGCGCCCCCAAGCAGGTGAGGTCTCGGGTAAGAACCTGCTGCCCGGCCAGGTCTGTGGAAGCTGAAGGAGCTGAGGGGGACAGAAGTTCTGCTCAGGAGGGCCGGGCAGCCCGGCAGGGGTGGAATTCTCTAGATAGCCTGAACTGCTCCGCATGGCTGAGATGTCCTTCCAGAGAGGAGCAGCCAGCGGGGCTCCGTGGTTTCAGCAGGGTTCAAGGCAGCTGAGACACTGGGACACAGATTGCGGGTTTCCCACTGTGCTCATGTGGCCGTTCAAACCCACAGTGCTTCGGGGCAGCTCGGGAGCCACATGATGTCACAGCCTAGGCTGCTTAGAGGTCAGGGGGCTCCTGTGCAGCAGCTGCAAGAGCAAAGGCCGTCCTAGGAGCGATCTCCTCTTTAGCCTGAGCAGCCTCAAGAAGACGGTGTAAGCCGTGGGAGCCACACTCTGCCCCATACGGCTGTGGTGCTCTGGAGAGGGCAGGTGCATGCTGGGGGCCTGTACGGTGTAAGCCGTGGGAGCCACACTCGCCCCCTATGGCTCTGATGCTCTGGAGAGGGCGGGTGCTTGCTGGGAGCCTGTATGGTGTAAGCCGTGGGAGCCACACTCGCCCCATGTGGCTGTGGTGCTCTGGAGAATGCGGGTCCATGCTGTGGGCATGTCAGGCTGCCCCTCGTGACCACCGCTGTCTTGTAGGGCTGGGTGCAGCCTGGAGACCTGCCTGCCTGCTCAGGTCTGTGGCCCCTGGAGAGCGGCCTGTAAAGTAGGGACATACACAGATTTACGCAGTCTTTCAATTCCTTAAGGGAAAATGGGATGCACGTTTGGGATTAAATCACATTTTTTTTTTTTTAATTTTGGAAGCAAATTTAAATTAAAACATCAGTATAGGTCAACACGGTGTATGTGTGGGTCTAAGTTTCCCTTCCTTTCTCTGTTATCAGAAGGGCCAAGAAGGAAACTGCAGACACTCCATCGCCCCCAGCAGCATGAACCCTTTACCTGGCCTGCCTCATCTTCTGACGGATTCCTTCTCAAACCCTGGTCTCTGATGAGGAGAGAGAAGTGGGTTCTGCAGGCCCAGCCTCCATCCTCTCCACCAGCCCCTTCTGGTCCCTTCACTGAGTCCTCTCTGGGCCTCCGCCAGGGCTCCCGCTGCCCTCACCTGGGTTCTTCCTCCCTTGGCTCATCAGATCATACTGTTCCCTTTTTTGAAGTTGTCCATAGCTTTGTCTCCCACCAAAACCTCATGGTCCTGAGTATCTCCCAGCTTTATGAGGGTCTCCCCCCTCCCGGCCATCCCAGTGGAACAGCACTCTGACCTCCTCTTCCACTGAGCCTGTCCTGACTACAGTAACCTCCTCAGTCACCCTGCCACGTCCACCCCACTGATGTCTCCTGAGGCTGTCTTGTTCATTTAATTACTTTGTGTAAGTCTCAGGAGGAGAAAGGCCTGGTTTCTTTTGTCCCTGCTGAGTCTCCAGTGGCCCACGTCCAGCAGGTGATTCCAGCCTGTGTCCCAGGGCATCGCTTCCCTATCCAGCTGTGACCAGGCCCACATCTGAGTGGGCAGATGAACTGCTAAGAGTTGGGGTTGAAGGGAATGTTTGCCCTCTGATCTATGGGGCTGGTGTTAATCAGACTTTTCCCCATTAATTATATTGAGAGCTCTGGACTGTCTAACTCTTCTCTGTTAGAGATGAAGGCTTGCTTTTACTTCCTTAGAGAGGAAAGTATTTTTCTTATGTCATATGAGGCTTTTGGTCTTCTCTGCACTGTCATTAATAGGAAAGAAGGTTGCTGCTATGGGCTGAATTATGTCCCCTCGGGAATTCATATGTGGAAGAGCTAGTCCTCAGGATGTTGGAATGTCCCGAGGAGATTAGGACAGAGATAGACATGAAGGGATGACCATGTGAGGACAGGAGGAGAAGGCGGCCGTCCACAAGCTAAGGAGAGAGGCCTCAGGAGGAGCCAGCTCTGCGGACACCTCAGACTCCCAGTCTCAAGGGCTGTGAGAAAATAAATGTCTGTCGTTAAGCTGCCCAACCTGGTGTGTTGCTACAAGAATGCTAGCAAACTAATGCAGTTGCTTATGAAAGTCAAAGATTCTAGCAGTTTTATTTTGTACATTTCTGTCTTTTTAATATGTTTCTTTTCTATGCCTCAAAATGAGGTCTTTTAGGGTTCCTAAGGAATTAGTGAAATTATGATAGTTTTGGTTGCCATGTCAATGTTATATTCTAGATTTCCTAAAATATTTAATTTTATTCCATCCTTCTATTTTATAGCAACATCAGAAACAGAAACAAGCAGGCCCCTGTGAGCTGCCCCAGCTGCCAGGAGATGATGGCAGAGCTTCCCCTGCTGTGGCAGGGGCTGGAATCAGCCACCCTGCGGCTGTGTCCTCTGTCCTTGCCCAGGCAGCCCTCAGTGGTCATGGTTGCTGATTATAACGTGAGATATCAATGGGAGAAGGAAGTGGATGGACAGACTTCTGTCTGGGAACAAGTAGCTTTGCAGGTAATTGAAGACAAAAGCATAGATAGCTGGGGAGCTGCCGCCAAAGTCCAGATCCTGCGGCCTGAACCCCGCTGTGACAAACCAGGGTCCATTTTTAAACTGGTGACTCCTCTTACTGCCTCATCTTGTCATGTGGACACTGCCAGAACCTTGTGCAGAGCCCAGAGAGGCCGGGAAGAGGGAAGGGCCCGAAGCCCAGTGAAGGTGAGTGATGGAATGCGTAGCACAAGAAAGAGGAGCAAATATAATTTAAGTGTGAATTCAGCTACAAGGATCCTAATTTTTTAAAATAGATTTTTAAAAAATCGTAGAGATTTTTGTTGAGAGACAGACAAAATCCAGAGTTGCAGCACACTCAGAGCTCTGATTTCATACAGAGTGGAGTTTGGTTTGTGACAGGAACTTAGATTTTATGATTACTGTCAGTGTATCAAGTTCTTTCAACTACACTTCGCTGAGTAACCCCTGTGGGTTTGTGATTACCAAATTCACTTTGCAGACGGAAAACACATGAGCTGCCTCAGGTCACAGGCTCCAAACTGAAGATGAGAAAGCTCCGTGTTCGTGGTGAGCAGCTCCCAGACGGGAAAATAAGATAAGGCACAGACACCGCTTCACAAGTGAAGCAAGTTCCTTTTCATTACTCATGTGTTCAGGGAAAATACAAATATTTGCATGCTTTTTGCTTTGATATTTCCTAACTGCCTAGAATTCATCAAAGCTCTGAGGTTGCACAGAAATTCGTGGTCATTTGTTTTGATTTCTCACTTATAGAGGGACTGTTAGTTTCTCAAAGACTGTACCAATTCTCAAGATGTCCACGCAGATGTAATTACTCCGGGCCTTATTTTGTTATCCATTTTATGACAATTGCTATGCTTTCCATGGGATGCAGTACTCAGATGTCCTAGTGGGAAGTGGCTTGCTGGATGCACGTTTCAATCTGGCTCTGAGGAGCCGGAGTCCGAGGTGGATCTTCCAGCCGCAGCCCCTCCTATGGTGTCTCTTTGTTTAAGGTCTGCTGTCTGCCTGCGTGCCCACCCGGGCAGGTCTGGAGGCTGCTTCCCTGAATTGAACTAGCTGGGTGCAGGCTGCTGGTCACTCCCTCACAGAAGTAGCAGACTAACTGTAGCACAGTTAGTCATGGCAGAGCTCATGGGGATAGTGATCTGAAATCTCGAACCCACATGTTTTGATTTCTCCTTTCTTTGGCTGACCCATGCTTGCAGTCACTCCAGGGAAGGAGAGGCTGAGTGGTACTGGGAATTTCTCCACCTCTGAGCTGACACTGCTGTTGGCCAGCTCTTAGGTGCTCTCTACCAGGCCCTTTTCTGGAAGAGCCAGCTCCTTACAGCCGTGCAGTGGAGGGCGGCAGGAGTGCCTGCCAGGTCCTTGCAGTGGTCCCCAGAGCCTTCTGCTGGAGATTTGGACAGGGCTCTCTTCCTCCTCGACTCAGTTTGCATGTTGCCAGGTAAGAGTCCCATGACTAAATCTGTGTGGCCACCTTGTGATACAGAGGGGACGTGTCCGAGCATGAAATCATGTCTTTAATTAAAAATCAGGCCTGCGTCCCCATGACGCAGAGGAGTGATGAATCAGAAGCATGCATTCCGTAATAGGAGACGGCAAATTTTTTTATCATTTTGTGAAACACTTTCAGGTGCTCTCCTGTTTGTTTACAACAACCTATTTTAAAAATAAAGCTCTGGTTGAAAGTGAGAGAGAGGGAGAGACAGAGAGATAACCCTAGACTTCTTGTTTGTAGTAGGATGCGCAGAGTAAGAGCTGCCTGCTGACCATAGTTTTCCCATAGGACAGTGCTTTTTAATCTTTTTTTTTTTTTTAAATCTCACAGCACACTGAATCTATGGTTAAACTTCCACAGCACACTTAAATTATGTTGATCAAGGAAAAGAGGAAAAATGAAAGAATATCCTTACTGTGCTTTGAACTTCTGAAAATAATTTAATTAATGATCTTTAAAATTTTTCACAGCACGCCTAAGATTCTCTCATGGCATACCAGTGTGCCGTGGTGCACCGGTTCAAAATCACTGGTCTACAGGACAAAGAATAAGGACAGAGTAAAGGAAGAGGAAAGCCTGGCACTGGTCCCACAGAAGGTGGGGAGATGTTAGAGACCCTCCTGGCTCAGTCACTGGGGAGGAGGAGCTGAGGAGGGACTACAGCCAAAGGGTCTGGCTGCATCCTCACGGGGTCTGGGCAGAGGCCATCTCCCATGAGGGTCTGGGCAGAGGCCATCTCCCATGGGGGTCTGGGCCGAGGCCATCTCCCAGAGCCTTTGTGAAAAATCTGGTGGCTTTATCCAGGCATCTTCAACAGATGGCATCATTTTATCCACTTTTCACCTTTTTTTTTTTTTTTTTTGGATTTTTTGTTTTTTTGAGACAGAGTCTCACTTTGTCGCCCTGGGTAGAGTGCTGTGGTATCACTTGCCTCCACCTCCCAAGTAGCTGGCACTACAGGCCACAATGCCTGGCTATTTTCAGAGAGGAGGTCTTGCTCTGGCTCAGGCTGAACTCATGAGCTCAGGCAATCCACATGCCTCAGCTTCCCAAGTCCACTTTTCACTTTTTAAAAAAGTTAACTCTTCATCCTCATCATATGTAACTGAACTATACCAACTGTCAATCTCAGCAGGTCTCCCTAACCACCACCCCCCATCGTTCATCGTATTTGCTCTTTTCCAAGTCACTGCATGGGCTCTAGGGCTAAATACGTGAAGGTGCGTAAGAATGAATGAACAACATCTAAAGGAGGTCTTTGACCTGGCGCAAGTTCAATACAATTTTAATAAACATTGACCAAACCCACAAAATGCGATCATAGTAACTTGCGTTTAAGTATTGGATTCTATTTCATTTTATTAACTGAAAATTACACAGCAGTTTCCACACTACATTTTCCTTCCCTTCCTGTCTCAGTAGCATGTTCATGAGATTTTTTTTTTGAGCTGGTGCTTATTAGGTTCAGCTGACTTAAGTCCTGGTATCTGCTTTTCTTGTGCTCATGCACTTTTGCATAGTTTAAATTATCTTTTCAACTTATTTTGAATTATAAAACCTGAAGTTATTTTTCTTTAAGTAGCTACCAGCTACTTAATACGAAGATCGTTCTCCCATCTGTTCCTGTTTGGTCAGCCTGTGTGGACATACGGCTTGTTATGAAGGGACAGTAACATCATGATTTGGCCCCAAGTCAAATTTTCCTACACTGTGTGGTCAAGGTCATCAACATTTCCTCACCCACACCTTGGAAGATGCACCCAGCTGAGGGATCTCCAAAATATTATACTTTTGTGATTTGATTAATTTTACTGGACTACACAGAACACGCACTGAGTATGGTGAAACATGCTGGGGAGAATACATGTTAATAGAGCTATGCCCCGCCCAGTGACAGGAGTAGGCTCTGAGGAATGCGGTAGGTATCAGAGAGCACACTCACACAGCCCTGGGTGGTGCCGGGACTCACCTGGGCTAGGTGGCATGATCTGCTGCTCCCAGGCTGCCCACCTGCACAGTGTGTGAGTGGACTGCCCGCTGCAGGCAACTGGAGCACATGGGAAGTATTTGTATATCTCAGAATCCCTACACATAGAAAAAGTACTGTAAAAATACATTATAAAAGATAAATATGGTGTATCCTTGGACCGGACATCTGCCATGAACCAGCTCTCAGAAGGGGAGGTTCTGGGAGAGTCGGTGAGTGAACATCAAGGTCTAGGGCGTTACCACACCCTGCTACAGACTTCAGAAATGCTGGCCACTCAGCATATGCTAAATTTAGAAAATAACTCTTCCTTCAAAAATAAATTTACCTTTGCTTATTATAATTTTTTACTTTATAAATGTTAATTTTTTAACTTTCTGATACTTTTATAAAAACACACCTTAAAACTCAAACACTTTGTACAATTATCCATAATATTTCCTTTTTTAATATCCTATTTTATAAGCTTTTTCTTATAAAAAGCTTTGATTTTTGATTTTTTTTGATTTTTTTAAACTTTTTTTTATCTTTAAACTTTTTAATTAAAAACTAAACGGGCACGCACATTAGCCTAGGCCTACACAGGGGCAGGGGCCCCGATGTCACTGTCTTTTTCCTCCACCTCCTGGGATAACAAGTTGACACACCTTCAGTGTCTGTTTCCTCTAAATTTCATTTCAAATCTGATCCTTGATTTTGGAGATAGGGCCCAATGGGAGGTTTGGGTCATGGTAACATGAGCAAGTCCTTGCTTGATTAATCTACATGAGACCTGATTATTTAAGTGCCTGATGCTGCCTCCTCTCTCTCTTTCCCCCTCTCCTGCTATGGGACACATGGGCTCCCCTTCTCCTGTTAATGAATGGAGGCTCCTGAGGCCCTCACTTGAAGCAAGTGCAGGCACCATTTTGTACAGTCTGCGGAACCATGAACCAAGTACACCGCTTTCCTTTATAAATCACCCAGCCCCAGGTATCTCTTTACAGCAACTCAAATTGACTAACACAAATCCTTCTTCTGGATTACCTCTTGAAAGATCTAAATGAGACTATTTTACTTAACTTCTTTTTTTGAAAGCAGAAGGAGTAAACCCTAAAATAAAGACAAATCATAATTTAGTAAATACTTAAATCCGTAATGCAATCATTTGTTATCTTTATCAATCTGACATACCATACATAATTCCATGTGTGTGCTTTCACACGACTGGCGGCAGGTAGGTTTGCTTACACCAGCATCACCATCACTGAGGAGGGTCGGGGTCCTCAGTGTCATTGAGGACAGGTCAGTGACATTGAGGAAGGTTTTTCATCCCTTATAAGGCAATAGGAATTTTTTGTAGTCGTGTTGGACTTTTATGAGGCCGCAACCTCGTATGCGGTCTGTTTACCGCAACACTGTTTTGTGTTCATGACTGTACGTGTCAGATCAGCCCCCGAGTCTACTGCTGAGAGGTACAGTCTGAGAGGGTTCTTATCAGAAGGGGAGAGAGGTGTAGGGGGGCAGGGGTCAGGGGAGTTCTGTGGATGACCTGCTTTTGCTGGGCTTGGAAAGGTGAATAGAGTATGGTCATATAAAGATGAAGAGGGAATCAGTCATAAAAACTTACCTAGAGGTCAGTGTTCCAACAGTTCCACCTAAAAATCAAGGTGGAAAGTACACTGAAGTTACCCTTTCCTCTAGTGTACCCAAGAAAGTGAGCAAAAACAATGCTTTTTAAAAACATCTTTACAAGCGTCTTCCATCTAGTTTTTCTTGATTATCTTTATCATTCCTATGTATTTTCAAATTCCTCCATCAGTAGATACAGTTGTTATCATTATATTTTAAGTATAATATTCTTAATAATTATTTACTTTTAGTTACATCATTTTATTTATTCCTGTTGTATGCAGGTCCTGCATTGGTTTCAATACTCATCCAATTAGCTTACAATTCAGAAAATGTGCCAACTTAGCTCTCCAAAAATGTGAGAAGTATTCCTACCTATGAAATCATCCCAGATAAGTCCACCTGGGCTACATTTAAATGATTAAAAATAGTTAGTTTGAATTCGCTTTGCTCTAGTTCTCTTTGCTCAGTTGCTGGGTGTTGAGTAAGCACAGCAGGGGACTTTTATTTTGACTAATTGTATTAATGTAAGAATTATGGTTAATAATACGAGGAAGAATGACTCAGGCCATGCAGGCATGTGCTGTGATGGTCCTTATCTCCTTCCAGTATCCCTGTCTCTGAGCCCATCATCTTATTGGCTCCATGGTTATAAATGTTTTTAAGAACTACTTTCTGAAACAATAAATGTCCTCAGCCCCATTATCAAAAAATTCCCTGCATCTCATGCCAAGTTTAATTTTGGCAAAAAAAAAGAATGAAAGAAAAACAGAAGTTTTTGTTGATCAGGCTTATAAACTAAAACCTAAAATTTGGGAATAAAAAGAGAATAATTTGATAACTTTTTCTTTGGAGGAATATTTAAGTTTTTTTTCACCTCTTACTTTAGTGGAATCTGTGAGAATCAAGTAATATTATTTCAAAGAAGAATGACGGTATCTTTCTGTTACCCACAAGGTGATCTCAGTGCTTTACTTCGAGACTTCATTCTGGAGTGAGTGGGACTCTCACCCTCGTTTTACGATGGAGGAGATGGACCCTGGGAGAGAATAGGTGGCTTGTATCAAGTGTCACAGCAAGTAAAAAGGAGAAGTGATTCACCGCCAGTGGACCCTGTCACCTAACCAGGGGTGTTCTCAGGCCCCTCAGCTAAGAGACTATTTCTCCACTTCAAATCAAAACAAAGAAACAAACGCGTAAACAAAAAATCCTCTTTTCACTTCTGCACTCAGATGACAGCCACGTTTTGCCCGAGAACATTGAGCAATCATAAATGGCTTTTTTCTCCTCCACACTGAGATAAACCACAACTTATTATAACAAAACCGGTCATTGCTCTCCCCAAAGTATTTCATCAGCTTCTGGCGTCCATTATATCTTAATATGCTTATCCGCATGATAGATGTCGTGGTTCTTAGTTAAGTAGAGAAGTTAATGACAGGAGATTTTTCTTTGGCTCCAGGGCTCGGCTTGCACAGACAGGACTCTGCATGAATTTCCCCAGCATGTGCCGATAAGATACTTCCAGTCCGCCAGCATCAAGCAACTTCATTAATTAAAAACACATTGCATGTTATCACAAAGGATCAATTTTTCTAGGAAGAATTACCCTTTGGCGTTTATGATGAGCATGAAGAAGAGCAGATAAGACAGAGACACGACTTTCCTCAATTTAGGACAACAAATATTTAAGATGAGGATTAAGAATTCAGGAGAAATGTTTATGATCATTTTGCAAAGGAAATATTTGGGACTGTTGTTTTCATTTTGTTTAGGCTGACCCTGGGAGGTAAACATTTGCTCAACCATACTGAGAATCTGTGATTTAACAGGATATGGTTCTAAAGTTTAAAGAATACATTGGAGTACTTCACCCTTTTGTTCTTAAAACTAAACAATGCAAAATAAACAGTAAGTGGGCTAATAAAAAGTTTACAAAGCTGCTAAATGCTGAAAAAAGTCTGGCGGAGTCAAACTCTCTCTTTGAAGGAGCTTATTAATATTCTCAGGAAGAAGAGCAGTGTTTTGAGACTGAGTTGTGTCACATTGTATAAAGATGGCCTACTTCACAGATCACACCATACGAGAATCTGGGAGCCAAAGCCACGCAAGGGACTATCTACATTAGGGTCCAGCCTAGTGTAGATATTTTCAATATCTTCATTATTTTGCAAAATGTGTGTTTAATTTTGAAGAGTTCCAATTGACAGGAAGTCCTCCTTAAGTTGAAATGATAAACTTTTTTATTTCCTGCTGTCACATCAAATCTTATCTATTTACAGATTTCTGTCATGACCCTAAGTTTTCTTACAATAAGCGTCCCCCACGTAGGCTGCTAGTTAATGTTTAAAACATGTTCCAAATCACTGCAACGTCTAGGATCATCTTTTAACATGTGGACACTTGCCAGTGACCCCCAAATCAAGCACAATAGTCCTGTGGCAAGTAGAGTTAAATGTTTTATCCCTAGTGTCTGCTGTCCACTTAGATTAAAGCTGGCGGAGTTTGGGTGCGATGCTGGCCAGAGCTTCCATGTGTATTTCCATTTTTGAGATGATGAAGGGCTCTGCTATAGCTTTTCTACCACAACTCCTTTTTCTGTAGTTTCCCTTCCGCATGGGTCTAGCTGATGACCCAAGAGCAGATGCTTTTATGCTATGAAACGCTGCCTCATTAGTTTCAGCCCTTTCTTTCAGCCATTTAAAAGCTTGAAGAATCTGGCTTTTTAGGAAGTCCTTTGCATTATCCAAAGGGCCTTACTCTAGGGCATTGGTTCTCAAGCTGTGGGTTGCAACCCACAGGATCTGTATTAAAAGGCCGCGGCATTAGGAAGGTTGAGAACCACTGCTCTAGGGCCTCCATTTATCTGCCTTTATGTTCCTGTTATGGATACGAGAGGACAAATGTCCCAGTAGGTAGAGCAGCACCTGACTCTACACTTACTGGTGAATGTAGAAATGAAGAAGAGTCCCAGGAGGGGATGCTTTAGAAGGGATGATCCTGAATGGAGTATTTGCATTAGGTACATCAAACACCAAGATCTTTACATTTTTCCTGCCCTCTCAATTATGATCTAATGTAAACACAAGCTGGCTGTGACATGATGTCAACACTTGTAGATTACTAAAAGACCACCCCACATGGAAATTTAGGAATAATTTTAGTGTAATTGAATCGCTCACATCATATGTGAGAAATTAAAAGAAAAGGTTACGTTACTGAATATTGCTCTATCAAATGCTGTGTTTTGGTATCACACAAAACTCAGGCTGAGGAAGAAGGTGAAATGGTACCATTTATGCAGGTGGCACAGGAGGCCTAACTATGGAAGTTGACTATTTGTAAATTTATGTTGGTTTACTCTTATTTATTGCATGAAGTTCACATACCTTAGCTGGCAGGGAAAGCCTTAGCAACTTCCCTGATCTTGGCTTTCAGGACACTCCTATGCAATTTACACACTATGCAGGTTCCACGTCTAAAGTCCACCATGTGGCTTCCCCTTACGTGCTTTGCTAAAATCCTTTCCTGTTTCTAGAATGCCTTTCACTTTTGTATGCCCATGAATAAATACTGTTGTCATCTTTCAAGGTTCAGTGCAAATACCACATACTTGGATTGTCCCTTTGATGCTTTCTTAATTGATTCACAGGCAGAATGTCCCTTGTACCACCATGTAAGGTGAAACTGAAATCTTCACATCACTATTACCTGTGTATATATCCATCAGCTTCATTTCTATATGTGTTCTTCAAGGATACAGTCTGTGCTTAATTTATTCAGGTCTTTCTTTCTCTCCTAGAAAGGGACAGAATGGGTGGGTTAGCCTGGAGTTAATTTGACTCATCTTTGGACTATGGGATGGACCTGGGCTGTCCTGACTTTGCCCTGGGCTTGTTAAAGGGAGGAATAAAAACAGGCACCCAGAGCAATCACAAAGAACACTCACTTGAGTTCAAATAAAAAATTGTTTTTTCATATTGATTTTCACTTGGATAGAACTTTACAAAAATGTTAATGCATTTTCTCTATTTACATTAGTCCTCCAGAGTCAACATTATGTTTCTAAACTAAGAAAGTGTTTCTGATTGGAGCACCAATTTTGGTGTGTCCTCTTCCACCTATTACTATAGAACCACCCAGGGAATCCTGAGCAGGGTACTTCAATAATCTGTGTTTAAGTTTCCCTGTCTGTAAAATAAGAGCAATAATAGTACTAAGTTCATATGTTTGTTATGTGGGCTAGATGAGTTCATATTTCAATGAGCTGAAAACTTAATGTAGTAAGCATTATATAAATGCCAGTTAAATAAACTCCATGTTTCCCTGTAGATGGCAAAACATTTCTGTGAATTTTATATTTTACTTTTCCATAGAATTTTAAGCTTATTTCTGCACATATACAAACGAGTTATCCTTCAAAGATAAAAGTGAAACATTGTTTGGAGTGGATAGCAAAAGGGTAGACACAAAAAATTCAGATTTGCAATAAATTTGATGCCATTATTTATCAACTGAGTGTCCTCATACCTACTGAGTTTTATATGTAGATAGAGTTACGTGCTTCATATAGTTTTTGGAAAAATTAAATAATCCCAATTTACTTTTTGACCTTGAATAATCCAATATATTTATTGTGTATCCAATATATTTATTGAAAGCCTAACATATGCTAGCACTGGATAGATATTGTGGTCACAGGGGTAAATATTATAGACAATGATATTCCTCTTACAGAAACTATGTTCCAGGGTAAAAAGATCAATAATAAAAAAAAGAAAAAGAAAACAAAGCAACCACAGTTAGGAAACAAATGAAATGGTGTGTTCGGCATGATCAAATGTGACTCAGATAAGTAATTTTTCTGTGAATCTTAGGGAGGAAAGAGCCTTTATTCCCCACAACTATACACCCTAGAGACATTGAAAATGACACACAAAAAATTATGAAGAATTATACATATAAATTTATTTGTAGGGGTGAGGGGAAACTTGCCTTTTGCACTGAAAGTTTGCTGACAGATCAACCCACAATTAAGGCAGATTAACAACAGAAATATTTATTTCCAAATGCCATGCACATGGATAGAATCATCAGAGTCCCAGTGATGGTCAGACACCTTTATAGATGCATTTTAGAGGAAAGATGGAGCATGTGGACTACAGGTACAGCAAGTGGTTGCTAGGAAGGATGAATAGATGGGGAAACAGATTGATTTGTAGATTAACTTGAGAGATAAGTATTATCTTTTAAAAGATTAGAGTCAGGTATGCTAGTATTCAGGGGTAGGAAAGGAAGTCAGTTGGCCCCTTTGATCTTCTGATAAGATCTGTCTATCTGTAGATAGAGGGAAAGTCCCTCAAATGCTTTCTGATCTGGAATGGCCTTTAATTCAAAGTATTGTCTACCTGGAGTAGTCATGTTTTGTGATGAAATTTCCTCAGCTCCTTCAAATTCAACAACTTAAACAAAAGGGACCAGTTCTTCAAAAAAGCCAGTATCTACTAAAACATACCCAGGAAGGACTAGATAATCTGAAAAGTCTTATAACTATTGAATAAAGTAAATTTGTAGTATAAAAACCTACCAAGAAGGAAATTCCTGGGCTCAGATAGTTTCACTGGGAATTTGATCAAATATTTAAAGAAGTAATGTCATTACTGAGCATTATCTTTCAGAAAGTAAAATAGGGAATTCCTAACTGATTTTACATGGGTAGCACATGTTGTAAAAAAAAAAAAAGAGAGAGAGAGAGAGAAAGAAAAGAAGGAAGGAAGGAAGGAGAGGAGAAAAGAGATTGCAGAACAATAATCCTAAAAAACAAATGTACAAAAATCCTTTACAAAATATGACAGCAATTGCAGCACTATTGCAAAAGAATAAGACAATTATGACCAAGTTGAATTTATCATAGGGGTACAAAAGTGGTTCAATATTTTAAAAACTATGTAATTAATCTATCAAAAATCTAAATAAAAATGTCACATGATCATATGAACTGATGCAGATAAATTATTTGACAATAATCAACATCAATTCCTGATCAAAAACTCTCAGCAAAGAATAATACAAATAGAAGAGAATCCTCACCTTTATAAAGGACGGTTACAGAAAAAATACAAAATTCTTTAGCTAACGTTGTACTTAATGGTGAAAGAGTAGATGAGTTCCTTATAAGGCTGAGAATGAAGAAAGATTATCCACTCTCGCTGCCACTGTTTACACAATACTGTATGTTGTAGCTGGCTCAATTAGTCAAGGGGAAAAAAATCAGGCATACAGATCAGAAAGGAATAACTAAAATTATCCCTACTTGCAGATTATTGACATAGAGTACCCTAAGAAGTATATAAAAATCCTCCTAGAATAAATACATGAAGTCAAACATATCCACAGAATACACGATCAGCATACACAAATCAATTAGTTTTATATATATTGACAGGGAACACCTGGAAACCAAAAATTAAATTCCAATACCAGTTTATAATTCTCAAAACCCTGAAATGTTTAGGTAACAATTTTAAAAACCACACAAAGGGGTTGCATATTGAATATTAAAAAAACACTAATGAAATCCATCAAAGACAATACAAACAAATGGAGAGGTATTCTACATTGAAGAATTGGAAGACTCAACACTTATAGATGCCGTTTCTTCCCCAAGTGATATACATTTTTAACACAATCCTAGGAAGATTTTTTTTTATAAACATAGACAAAAATTCTTCTAAAATTTGTTTGGAAAGTCAAAGGTACTGGATAAGCTGAGATAATTTTGGAAAAAAAAAGAATAAAGTGGAAGGAATCACTCTGATTTTTTTTATTATGCTATCTTACTTTATAGCATAGAAATTGAGACTGTATGATATCAGTAGAGAGATAGACACAACGATCAATAGAAAAAAGTAGAAGATCCAGAAATAATCCCACACATGTATGGACAACTGATTTTGACAAAGGTTCAAAGCAACTCAAAGAAGGAAGGATGGTTTTATCAACAAATGGTGCTTGGAGTAGTTTCATATCCATAGGTAAAAAAATGACCTACAACCAAAACCACACACTTTATATAAAAATCAACTCAAAATTTATCCTAAAATTATATGTAAGATATAGAACTCTTACACTTTTAGAAGATAACATAGGAGAAAATCGCAGGGCCTAGGGTTTGGTAATTCATAGATATAACATCAAAAACATAATCCATTTATGAAAATGGACCTCATCAAAACTCGAAACCTTTTCTCTGCCAGGGACTCTGTGGTGTGCATGAAAAGAGAGGCTAGAGTGACAGACTGTATTTGTAAGCTGCATGTTTAACAAAGGACAACTTCCAAACTTATCACTAAACTAAGTTGTAGACAGAACTCAACGCTATAAATCAAATAATCTTATGAGAAAATGAGCAGAAGATAAAAGAGGCATTTTGCTGAAGAAGGTAAACACATGGCTAATAGGTACAAGGAGGGAGGTTTAGCATCATGAGTCAGGGGGACAAGTTAAAACCGTGGTGAGATGCCACTACCCACCTATTAGACGAACTGAAATTTAAAGGTCACACCAACTACTGGTGCACGTGTGAAACAATGGGTCTTGCACCTGCTGCTACTGGAAAGGTAGGTGGAGCAGCCCCACCAGCAGAAGGCATCTTGGATAGAGAGCAAAAGCATGGTTCTGAGCAAGGGAAGCTAATCTCAGGAGACTACATAATATACAATCCATTTATATGGTACAAATTGACACAGCCATATGGGTAGAAAACCAATAGGTGCTGGTGAGGGATGCTGGGTGGGGGAGAGTGGTGGGTGACTGTGAAGTGGTACCACAAGGGAGATGGTTGTGATGATGAACCAGTCCGGAACCTCGATTGAGTTGACGGTGACAAAAATTTTCACATGTGGCAATATTACAGGGTTCTCCCATTCAGAGTTGGACAGGAACCCTCCTTTCCCAGGCTTGAGCAAAGAGGCTTTTCCACAATGCATTCTCTAGGTTCAACCAAGATCAGAGAAGAGCCTGATCAGTACCTCATCTGGGCAGTCCCTCCTGGAGTGAAAAGCATCCACCCTGCTGTCTGCCTCACTGGGGACAGGATGAGAAAGACCATTTTGCTGATTTCTGTCTGCTGGCTCCTGGCCAACTGTGACCTACATTCCTAAGACCCCACTACTGTTTGCAGGTATGTGAACCCTTAGACTGAAGGCCCCTGGGGTCTTCCCAGTCAGGTCCTCGCCCTCTGCTGTGGGAGGTTCCGTTGCCCCTCTGTTCCTTTCTTTGTCCATAAACGCTATCCCATTGCTTATCTGTGTGGCCTGCGGGTTCATTCTTTGAATGTCTGAGATCAAGATCAAGGACTCTGCATAAAGAGAAATTCTGGCAACGTATTTTATTCATGTGTTATGCTAATAGCCACCTGATTTGATGTTACACTATAGTTTGGTAAGATATAATTCAGATTTAGCATTTCTGGGCCACGTTTGAATAAGAAGAGTGATCTTGCGCCACTCATTAAACATACAAACACTACTAACAAAAGCTGATGAGCCAAAAAAATAAAAAGGGGTCTGTGCATAATTTTCATGATATCTACTACACTGATAAGGAAAAAAGTCCTCACACAATATTCCTAATCATGCAGACCTCAAAATCATTGAGGAGGTCCCAAACTGGTGATCATCAACATAGAAAATTTACATGTCTAAGTTATAACACATCTATTTTTGATTTTTTAAATTATAAAAGTGCAAGAAAAGTAGGCAAAATAAAACTAGTGGGCTATTTGACGCTGTATTTGAGAAACTAGTGCATCAACACCTGTATCCATGGGCATAGTGGCAGTGCTCAGTGAGTTGTCAAGGTGCTCAATAGACATTTTGGTCCTAATTTTACTCTTAATGTGCTTCATTCTGGAAAATAGAAAAGTGATATCCAAGTGATACGAAAAGCGATGACATGAATAAGGCATAGTGTGAGGCAAAGGCTATTTGTCTCTGGGAAGACAGGATCTACACAAGTCCAGGAAAGAGACGTGATCAAGTTTTTTTTTTTTTTAAGTTGAATGTCAGACTGCAGTTCTACTCCCTTTAAAAATTGGCAGGTAGAATATTTATGTCAACTGAAACTGGAATCGCTTATGTACCAAAATATCGACAATTATTCTGGAAATCTTGAAATCTGTTTTCAAATTCTTGTATCAAATCGAAAAGCAAAGCTACATATTTTTTTGCCGTTCACAGGCTGTATTTAGCCAAGGTGTCAAAATTCATAAATTGCTTGACTTAATTTGAGCTAGCCAGGATTCCTGTTTCATTTGAAACACTGTTATAGCTTGAAACATTGTATTAATAACTTGGTTTTCACCTTGAAGACACATTCATTTTATTTATTTATTTTTTATTAAATCATAGCTGTGTGGGAGGGGGAAGGATGGGTGGAGAGAGGGTAATTGGTGGGACCATACCTATGGCACAATTTACAAGATGCATGAAGATGCATGTGTTTACTCATTTAAATGAGCAGTTAAATCCACTAAAAATGTTAAATCTGTAAGCCAGTTTCATCATCACATACTGACATAAATTTGGCTTTTGATACTGTAAACAACTTGGTAACATGTCCCAAAACATAAAATCTTTTCGACATTTGGCCTGGAGTTAGCTATATTACTTCCCAAAAGTAACTGATGTGGTTATAATTAGCATTAATACTTTTGAGGAATTCCTGGAATTGGTGATGATTCAATCCTCAACCCTTATGAAATTCTGTCTTGATGACAATTTGCAGGACGTTATTCATTTTTAAAGCATTTGTGCCTACATTTTCTTGATGTACTATGCAATGATACTTTACCAAAGGTGAGTTTTAGTTGACAACTGTATCATCTTCTATTAATTTCACAAGTCCCTCTTCTTTACCTGCCAGCTCTGGGGGCACCACCAACAACTATATCAGATATGTCAACAATGAACAAAAAAATTTCTTTAACATATTTTTTCCTACTTTGTATAAACCTCTTGGCTTAGTTGTATCTTTGAATGGCATTAAAGAAGCCATTTCTTCGGTGACATTATGTCATCATCAAACCCTCTAACAAAAATGCTGTTATCTATTGCCAAAGCACAAAATTTAAAATTAGCGACTTTCCTCTCCAAACTTCTTTAGATAGATTTTCCAGTTTCTTCAGTTCAGCTGGCAATAGTCTGGGGAAACAAACTGATTTTAGAAATGCCACCTTTTTTCAGGGCAAATTGTATTTGTCATGCTCTCCATACATTGCTTAGTAAACCCACCATCAGTAAATGGTTTTGATTTTTTTTCCATTAAATACATGCCTACCTAACTAGCTTTTACAATGGAATCTGCTGAAATGTAACATTAAAAAAAAAATTCTGTTGAGAAGACAGATTTCTTTTCACTTTGGATATTTTTTCCTTAAGAAGCAATCCTTGAATGCATGGGATTTGGCAGCATATTTTTGGGTAGACGCCTTTTCAAATCACAGTCTTTGGAAACTTGCACAGATTCCCCGCAAATCAAGCAGAGTGCCTTACTATTTATCTCTACAAAAAATCATCGTCTTTCCACTTTTCAGTGAACAATCTTTCATCTGTAATTTTTCTTTCTGGGGTTCTGTTTTCTTCTGAGACATTATAGAAATCATGCTGGTATTAAAAAAGTAGACAAGGGACTATATTCATTTTCAATATGAAAATTAGTTGACAGGAAAATAAAAAGCAAGGTTTGGGCCCTTCCACAACTCTGCTGCAGAAGCAGGGAGTGGGTGGGATGGAGGCTGACTGTAAAGCACTGTGGCTGACCATGTCTGAGGTGCTGCCAAGGCTTAGAAGTGCCCTTAAGGCTTAGAAGTGCCCTTAAGAGATAAGGGGATTCTGGCTCGGCACCTGTAGCTCATGCAGCTAAGGCGCCAGCCACATACACCTGAGCTGGCAGGTTCGAATCCAGCCTGGGCCTGACAAACAACAATGCTGGCTACAACCAAAAAAAAAAAAAAAAAAAAAAATAGCCGGGCATTGTGGCAGGTGCCTGTAGTCCCAGCTACTTGGGAGGTGGAGGTAGGAAAATCACTTGAGCCCAGGAGTTGGAGATTGCTGTGAACTGTGATGCCACAGCACTCTACCCAGGGCAACAGCTTGAGGTTCTGTCTCAAAAAAAAAAAAAAAAGAGATAAGGGGATTCCAAGATGAAGGCAGAATGTGACAAAACAATAGAATTGCATTACAAATGTATAACTCAACCTCCCAGAAAGAGGTGAGAGAAAAGGTGCTGACTTAAATAACTCTTGAAATGACTAGAGTGTGGAGGACTAATTTGTAAAGTTGTTTGCCATGGGGATGTGCGTTAATAATCTTATACTGCTGTACGAGGAATTAAGTGAATGGACAGAGGGAAAGAGACAGATTTCGTATTGTTAGAGTGACAATAACACTTGGAGAAGGCTAGAATGATCCTATGGTAATGAATCAGCATTGGAGATAGCAGTAGGAACTGATGTTTAAGATACAAGGACAGATGCATGTAGGAACATCAGTGTCTGTGCGTGGGTCAGTGCCCATTTCCTTACCATTTCCACTGTGACGCCTAGAAGCAACTACTTCCCTGTGGCAATGAGCACACCTACTGCTGGTTTCTCAGGCCTTTTTCTAACACAAGAAATTAGGGATTCTTGGAGAAATGGCTGATTCTAGGATGAAGGCAGAAAACATATGAGATGATCCTGGAGAATCTATCTGGTAGCTGAGAGGAGAGAATAAGCAAATCAATGTACCCCAGTGATCGGGTGTGCTAATAAGCCAATGTACCCCAGTGGTCGGGTGTGTCAATAAGCAAACCAATGTACCACAGTGGTCAGGTATGCTAATAAACAAACCAATGTACCACAGTGGTCGGGTGTGCCAATAGGACACAGAAGGCAACTGGGAAAATTACCAGCCACCAAAGCTGAACAATTTGAGCAACAAAATAAATAAAACAAGACTGGGCTATAAGTTCAATAAAATAAATATGCATATGTGGATATGTCAATAAATGATGCACAAGTGAGTAAGAAGGGAGAAAATGTAAATCTCTCTTGCAGAAAAGTCCCAAGTGGCTTATGTAGTTACAGTCAAGGAGAGGAGGCATGTCACTGCTCAGGGTGGCCCAGGCTCAGTGAGCTCCTTTTGAAGACCACAGCATGGGAATGGGGACAGGTGGGGGTGGGTAACTTCACAGTGGAGAAATCTGATGAATGCCATGCTGGCCAGGTGATCAGGGTCTGTGTTGACAGTCATGCACCCCATTGACAATATGTACCCCTGACGTGATGTGATGAAAATGGCACGTTACCTGTGTGGTCTTCCTCTGACAAGCCCGTTAGTCCAGGCTAATCATAAGAAAAACATCAGGCATACTCCAATAGAGAAGAATCCTAGAACACTCCGAACCAGCCCTCCTCAGTACTGCAAAGGTCGTCCCAAACAGGGACCATCTGAGAATCTGAGAAGCTGTCACAGTCTCCAGGAACCCAGGGAAAGTCGACCCTTAACTGCAATAATGTATTCTGGATGGGATCTTGGAAAAGAAAAGGGCATTAGGTAAAAAAGAAAATCTGAGTAAAAAAATGAAATTTAGTTTATAAAAACATACCAATATTGGCTCATTAATCTTAACAAACATCATAAGAATAGAAGATGCTAACAGTTGAGCCTGAGAATTACGAGGACTTTCTATACTGTTTTTGCCATTTTTTCTTTGAATCTAAAACTGTCCTAAAAATAGAATCTAATAATAAAACCAGGGTTGATAGTAAGTAGTGCATAGCAAGATTGGGGTGCAAGGAAGCCTTGTTGGCTGGGGCACATGAGCTAAGAATGGGGTGAGGAATCGTTGGCAGCAAAGGAGGAGACTGTGCCGTCATAAGGGACAGTTGATGCCAGTGTCCTGGTCTGCGTGAGACAGAACGCATGGCCTTTGGGAGGCTGCGCAGTCAGGGGCACCCTCAGGTCTTCACAGGTTGGTTTTTCTCTAGGAGCAAAGACAGGTGGCAGGGACAATGGGAGAGGAGGCTGGAGGGCCCCCTAACCAGTATCCACTTTGAATTTTCCAGGGAGCCACTGGAGACTTTCAAGCAGAGGTGATCAGCCTCGTAGTTTTGAAAGATGAATATTATGCAGCCTTAAAGAAAGATGGAGACTGCCTCCTTCATGTTTACATGGATGGAACTAGAAAACGTTCTTCTTAGCAAAGTATATCAAGAAGGAAGAAAAGGTATCCAATGTACACAGCCCTACTTTGAAACTAATTTATAGCTTTCATAGGAAAGTCATAACCTAATTATAGCCTTAGAATATGGGAAGGGGGATGGGAGAGGGGAGTGGAGGGGGTGGATGGGTGGAGGGAGGGTGATTGGAGGGGTCACTTCTATGGTTTATCCTACAAGGGTACAAGTGAATCTTTCTAAAAACAGAGTATGAATGTCTTAACTCAATAACTAAGAAAATGACATGAAGGTTACGTTAACCAGTTTGATGAGAGTATTTCAAAATGTATGTGAAAATACCACATTGCACCCTGTGATTGCATTAATGTACACAGCTATGATTTAATTAAAAAAAAAAAAAGAAAGCTTATCCTCAGTGTTTTTTAAGAGGTGAGGAGCTCAGTATGCTTCTCTTCCTTCTCTCTCTCTGTCTCTCCTTTCTCGCCACTTTTTAACCCTGACATGAGAGAATCATCAGGGCGCATCAGGGCACATTCCAGGTACCTAACCCTGGGTGGGAAGGTTGAAGGAAGCCCAACCCCCAATCCCTCTTTTACACTTGACTAAGCAGCTCCCCAGGCAGAAGTCCTTAGTGGGTCTCTTAAGGACTTTAACAAGCCTCATTCTTCCTCCAGTGTTTCTCCCCTGGGGCCATTGTGGGTGTCTCCAACATGTTTGCTAATTACCTGGAGCCTTGGAAAACAGGCTGGTGCCTTTCCCCCTTCAGACTCCAGGTTTGGGTAATTAGTAATCAATTACTGCTCTGCTCCCCAGACCAGGGATTCTTTTTCCGTGAGGTCTTCTCCTCGCTCAAGCTGTGCTGACAGGAGGTTGAGTCAGACCTTTCTCAAGCTGGCCAAGAGCCACACACTAAACAAAGGGGGAGCAAAGGCAGAAAATGCAATGATACAAACTGGATAATAGGTAATTAGATAATTATCCCTGCTGAAAGCACACCTTGGAATTTGCATACAGAATGAAGCCACTTGGCAGAAGGACTGCTGATGTCAGGGATGGGTAATTTAATTGTGGGGAGAAGTAGCTCGGTGGTGAGGGGTTAGTCACCCTCTGACTTCTTGCTGCAGCCTCCTCACTTGTCATATTCCCTTTAGCTTCTTCTCCTGCAACCTAAATTCCATCATTTCTATAAGGAAAAAAAAAAGATGTGCAGTGAGTCAACCCGCCTTCACTATAAAATGTGTAGAAGACCTGCCTCGCCTCCACACACTCGGTCCCATCTCATTCTCACCACACGGCTTTGTCTATGTTGGGCTGCAGGATCCGGAGCTGTGCCGTAAGCCCCTCACAACGTGTGCAGCCTGCCTCCTGAACTCTGGTTTGGGAACAAAAATGTAGGTGTCATTCTCGATCATTCTTTCCTTTGCTCACAGCCAGCCCTTCAGTAGGTCCTGCTGACGTCCTGCTGTATTTCTCACCATCTTCATCACAAAAACCCTCATCCATATCACCACTGGCCGCTGGGGGACAACCTGACTCAGCCCACAGGCCCACGGCTCTCTCTCCCCTGGGTGGAAGGCCACACGCCAGGCTCCCCTCAGGGTGAACCCTCGGGGTCTCCACTTGACTGCTGTCCACAGATGATTGGGAGGACGTCCGTTTCTGACTCTCTGCCTTAGGAGTGATGCCCAGCTCCTGCATTACCTGTCTGACTAGGCCCCTCTTATTCATTAGTGCTCCCACACCACCCACTAGGGCTCCTAAACTGGAAACTGGATTGCTTTTCTCTCTTCTGAAAACATCCCAGTGGGTTCCACTGCTCTTCCAGTAAAACCTATTTTTCATCATGTCCTCTGCTGCTGACGTCTGTTCTCACCACACACCTCACTGGCCTCCCTGCTCTCCTTCCTTCCTTTCCTTAAGCATGTTAAGTCACTACAGTAGTAGCCTCTCGGGCCTGTAGGAGCCCTTCTTGGAAACCTCTGAGGCTGCCTCCTCATTGCCCAGCTAAGACAGGTCAGACAAACTGCCCCTGACTGGCTCTGGGAACACAGTCCCTGACTCACCTTTGGTGCTCTCAGTAAGGGCTCCTTTGGGGCCAAGATCTGGCTGCGTGTGGCCAGGAGTCTCCAGCTTCCCTGCATGGTGAGGGCTTGCACCAGAAGCTACAAGATTACATGGCGACAGGGCCAACACAAACCATATAGAAATGAGCCCTTACTAAGAAAAGAGAGACGGTGGCAGAGACGAGGAGAGCTGTTGTACCTGTGAAAGGAGGGAGTGAATGCTTAGCACGTCGGATTTTCTATACGTAACTCACTATTGGTAATATTTTAATTTTTGAATTTAAAAAAATTTAATTTTTTTTGTTATTTTTTAATACATAAAAAAATTCCTGTGGGGGCTGCTCGTGCCTCTGTTAGACCAGCAAGTGGCCTTTGGTGTGGACATTCTGAGACCACCTGCAGGGCAGAGATGCAACATGGGGGTGAAAAGGTAAAGAGGGAGGAACCCACGGTAGGGGAAAGGGGGGACCCAGCAGGGGTCAGGACTGGGGGCAAGAGGGAGAGGGAGAGAAGCAAGAGGGAAGAAAGGCCCTTGAAGATTACCTTGTCACTAGCAAGTTATGGTCACGGTCACATTATTTGCTTGACCATCGCAATCAGGGCCAGTCCCCAACACCTTTCCCCTTCCCTCTCTGGTTGGCAGTCCTCTGAGGCGTGCTCCTGCCTGACCCCGAGTCTCTGGGCTGAACCTCTGCACACAGTGCATGCTGCTCTTTCTCAAGCTCGTGGATGCAAACTGGAAATGTGGTACATGCTGTTTTAGGAGGGACAATAAATGAGTGGGAAAGTAGAGAGATAATATTAACAAGAGACACATAAAAAGACACAGGATGTCTGGGAAGGAGAGGAAGGTGCTGTGGAAGAATCATCTACTCAGAGTCCTGTAATGAAGTAAGCCAAGGGCCCCTGGAGAAGCTCAGGAAATTTCACCCCAAAACATGATTCTCTGGTATGAAGGATATTTTGAATTAAAGGTCAAAGGAAAAAAGAAAGAAAGAAGAAAGAAAAAAAGAAAGAAAGAAAAGAAAGAAGGAAGGAAAGAAGGAAGGAAAGAAAGAAAGACAGAAAGAGAAAAGTTCCTCTTTCTGTGTGAAAGTTTCCTCTTCCTGTGTGAAACTATGCAGGCCCCTTCCTTAAAGGAGCAGTTGCCTTCCCTTCCCTTCCTTTCCCTGTTACCTGGGTTCACCTATGTGGCAGGAAAGGAGACCAAGAAGACAACCAGACCTGGCCTAACCCACTTTAAAGAAGATACCTGTCTCTCAGGTTAATTTAATTTCTAAAGAGAATCATTTACAAGTCAGTCTGCACTCCTCACTGAGCATCTGTTCTCCCAAATATCTATTCATCAGTAACCATTTTTTTGCCCCTAAAGTGAATTACCTAGACTCCTCATTTTTCATCTCCCCTCTAAAAGACATGTATAAAAATACCTAAAAAAAAAAATCTAAACTTCATTGAGATAAACACTTTGTGATTTCACCCCATGCACATGATTAATCAGCCTTTCTCTTATGAATCTGCTTTAATTGTGAGTTGATCTTTCAGTGAGCTGTCAGGGGCTGAGGGGCAAGTTTCACCTCACCCCTACACCCCAAACCCCTAAAGACCTCCCTCCACACCTGGTGTCTGGACCACACCCAAGCCTCCAGTAGGGCAAGCTCTTGGTTTCTGCATGCGATTGCTGTCCACCAATGTTGGAAAGATAGCTGTTTCTAATTCTCTGCACAAGTTTGGACCATGGCTCTGGGGTGGTTTACCATATACAATGGAGAACGCTGTCCTCCCTGGATATGTAACAGCCTTCCTGGGATGTGAGCCTGAGTTAAGGCATATACTGGCCGGGTTAGCAGTTGAACAGGGACTGCCCTTCTAACATTTTATATAATTAATATATAAGTTATACACACACATCATCTCACCAATGCCTGGAGACAGATATACAGATTGCTGTCAATTTATAGATGAATGAACTAAAATTCAGTAATGATCCTGGTTTTCTAATTTTGCCCTTTTTTATTTTTTCATGAAAAAGTTATTCTTTTTCAGTAACTTATTTTCTAGCCTCCAATTTCATTCTATTTTCCGTAATCCTAAACCTAGGATCACCTGACCTGATCACCTGGTCAGCATTTTAATCCAGAGGAGAGGAGCTTCTCTGCTCCGACTCATCCATCTCCTGTCCAAATTCACTTTTTTCAGAGCATGTTAGTCACGTGGGAAATATTTATTGACCACTTACTATGGGCTAGAAGTCTGGCAGGGAATAACTCATCTAATTTTCTCATAATAACATAAATCTGGAAGAGATTTTTGAGTTAAATAATCACAACTTTCCATACAACAGATGCTCAGTTGCTGGGTCAGATAATAATTCTATTTTTAACCTTTAGAAAAATTGTCAAACTATTTTCCACTGTGCCCACACCATTTTACATTCCTACCAGCAACATATGAGGGTGCCCATTTCTTTACAACCCCAGCCAACCCTTGATTATTTAAAAAAAAATTATAGCTTTCTTGGCAGATATGAAATGGTATCTCACTGTGGTTTTCATTTGCAATTCCCTAATGATCAAGCATGTTGAACATATTTTTGTGTGTTTTTGGCCATTCATATATATTATTTAGAGAAATGTCTACTGAAATTTGTTTCCCATTTTTAATTTTTCTCTTTTTGGTAAATATTGAATTAGAAGAATTCTCTCTCTTTAGGATTTTTAAAATGGAAAAATCCTTTATTTCATTATAAATGGTCAAAAGGAAAACTAAAAGATCATGGAGACAGCATACTCTGCCAACGTCCTAAAAATCACAAGGTGTTTTCAGTCTGGTTGGTGGAACAGGCACTAATCTGTAATAGAATCCAACACTCACCCCTGGTCTGTGTGAGTGCAGGACACTGTTCCTTCAAATCCTTCCTGGCTGTTCTTTCCCAGGCCTCCAGTAGTGTCCTCACATGTATTCCCTGAGGAGCATGCTGCTGAATATCCGAGGCAGAGCCTTTGCAGAAGTCTGGATTTCTCCACTCTGGTACGACATGACATCCTGTGAGTTCTAGCTGCCTTGACCTTGCCAGACTTTCAGACTTTCAGTATTGCTTCCTCAACTCAGGGAGTGTGCTGTACTCCAAGTGGGCTCTCCCTCCCTGCTTCCCTGTGGAGACAGGGAAGTCCAAGTTCAAAACATCAGCAGACATGGTGTTGGTGAGGGCAGAGTCCTTCTAGCTGTGTCCTCACATGGTAGAAGGGTGAACAAGTTTCCTTTGGCCTCTTTCATAAAGGAAGTAATCTCACTCCTGAGGACTCCAATCACCTCCTAAAGGCCACGTCTTCTGATGCCACATCCTCTGCCTAGGTTTCAACACTTGCTTTGTGAGGGGAACACAAGCATTCAGACCATCACTGCAGCAGACATGCCATGTGTGTTCCATCTCACCGGCATCACTGTCCTCCCTTGATTAAGTGCGGTGTCTTAAAAACTATTTTTCTTTAAATACAGGGTGGCCATAAACTTTTGTGTGCAACTTATTTATTTATTTTTATAGTTTGGGATTCATCGAGGGTACAAAGAATTAGGTTACACTGATTGCATTTGCTAGAAAAAGTTCCTCTTGTGTCCTGCCCCCTAGAGGTGTGCCATACACTCCCATCCTTCTCCCTCCTCCCCTCTCCTCACTTATTTGCCCTCATATTAGCTCATTTACTGCCTTGATGTTAGAATTGAGTACATTGGATTCTTCTTTCTCTATTCTTGTGATGCTTTACTAAGAAGAATGTGTTCCATTTCTATCCAGGTTAATGGAAAAGATGTAAAGTCTCCATCTTGTTTAATGGCTGAATTGTATTCCATGGTGTACACATTCCACAGCTTCACAGCTTATTAATCCATTCCTGGGTTGCTGGGCATTACAATCACATTTTGGTGATTGTAAATTGAGTGGCATGCTAGTAAACAGTTTAGTGCAAATGTCTTTATGATAAAGGATTTGTTTTCTTCAGGGTAGATGCCTAGTAATGGGATTTGCAGGATCAAATTGGAGATCTAATTTGAGTTCATTGAGGATTGTCCATACTTCATTCCAAAAAGCTTGTATTAATTGGCAATCCTACCAGTGGCATAAAAGTGTTCCCTTCTCTCCACAACCATGCCAGCATTTGTAGCTTTTAGACTTTGTGATATTGGCCATTCTCACTGGGGTTAGGTGATATTATAGGGTGGGTTTGATTTGCATTTCTCTAATCATTAGGGACGATGAGCATTTTTTCATGTTTGTTAGCCATTTGTCTGTCTTCTTTAGAGATGGTTCTAGTCATGTCTCTTGCCCAGTGATATATGGGATTGCTAGGTCTTGTTTTGTTGATTAATTTGATTTCTCCATAGATCCTAGTTATCAAGCATTTGTCCAATTCATAATATGTAAATATCTTTTCCCATTCTGAAGGTTATCTGTTTGCTTTGTTTCCTTACCTGTACAGAAGCTTTTCAGTTTAATTAAGTCCCATTTGTTTATTTTTTGTTGTTGTTGCAATTGCCACTGAAGTCCTCACATAATCTTTTCCCAGCTTGATATCTTCAAGTGTTTGCCCCACACTTTTTCAAGAATTTTTATTGTTTTAGGCCTTAGGTTTAAATCTTTTATCCATCTTGAATTAATTTTTGTAAGTGGTGAGAGTTTTAGGCCCCGTTTCAGTCTTTTCCATGTGGTTATCCAGTTCTCCCAACACCATTTATTGACTAGGGATTCTTTTCCTGGTGTATGTTCTTGTTTGGTTATCAAAGATCAGGTGGCTGTAAGATGTTAGTTTCATCTCATGGTTTTCTATTCTATTCCAAATGTCAATATCACTATTTTTGTGCCAATGCCATACTGTTTGATCACTATGGCTTTGTAGTATAGCCAAAAGTCTGATAGGGTGATACACCTGACGTTTTTATTACTAAGAATTGTCTTGGCTATACAGGGTTCTTCTAGTTCCATACAAAATGAAGAATTATTTTTTACAAATTTTGAAAGTTGATGATGGTATTTTAATGGGTATTTCATTGAGTTTATAGATTGCTTTGAGAAGTATAAACATTTTGACAATACTGATTTTTCCCAACCATGAGCATGGTATGTTCTTCAATTTGTTAATATCATCTGCTATTTATTTATGTAGGGTTTCATAATTTGCTTTGTAGAGGTCCTTCTCTTTTGTTATGTATATTTATAAGTATTTAATTTTCTTCGAAGCTACTGTGAAGGGAATTGTGTCCTTGATTAGATTCTCAATTTGTAATGTAGAAAGGCTACTGATTTGTGGACATTGATTTTACATCCTGAGACACTGCTGTATTTTTGATCACTTCCAGGAGTCTTGTGGTGGAGTCTTTGGGGTTCTGTACTTATACAATTATATCATTGGCAAAGAGCAAGACTTTGACCTCTTCTTTGCCCATTTGGATGCCCTTTATTTCCTTCTCTTACTTGATTGTATTGGCTAGAACTTCTAGCACTATGTTGAATAGTAATAGAGAGAGAGGACAAACCTGTCTGGCTCTAGTTCCAAGTGGAAAAGCATTCAGTTTTACTCCATTAAGTATAATATTAGCTGTGGGTTTATTGTAAATGAGTTTGATCAGATTAAGAAATGTGCCACCTATGCCTATATTCTTAAGTGTTCTCATTAGAAAAGGATGCTGTATTTTATCAAATGCTTTTTCTGCATCTATTGAGTGGATCATATGGTGGTTTTTTTTTTTTTTTGCTTCTGTTGATATGGTGAATTATGTTTATAGACTTGTGTATATTAAAGCTGCCTTGTGTCCCTGGGATGAAACCTACTTGATCATGATGAGTCATTTTTTTAATGTACTGGCTAGGATTTTATTGAGAATTTTTGCATGTATATTTATTAGTGAAGTTGGTCTGAAATTCTTCTTTTTAGTTGGGTCTTTTCCTGGTTTTGTTATCAGGGTGATGTTTACTTTGTAGAATGTGTTGGGGGAGATTCCTTCTCAATTTTTTGGCATAATTTCTGCAATACGGGTATAAGTTCTTCTTTGATAGTTTGATAGAATTCTGGCATGGAGCCACCTGGGCTAGGGCATTTTTTGTTGGGAAATTTTTTGTTATTTTTTCCATTTCAGTTCTTGCAGTTGATCTATTCAAGAGATCTTTTCTTCTTGGATAAGTCTAGGGAGAGTGTGCAATTCCAGGTATTGATCCATTTCCCTCACATTGTCAAATTTCTGGGCATAGAGTTTCTTGTAGTGCTCAGACATGATCTCTTATATCTCTGTAACCTTTGTTGTTATTTCCCCTAGATCAGTTCTAGTTGAGGGTATTAGAGATTTAACTTTTCTGTTTCTAGTTCATCTGGCCAAAGGTTGATTAATTTTATTTATTTTTTTGAAAAAAACAACTTTTTGTCTTGTTAATTTTCTGAATGATTCTTTTGTTTTCAATTTCATTAATCTCTCATTTTTTTTGGGGGGGGGACAGAACCTCAAGCTGTCCCCTGGGTAGAGTGCCATGGCATCACAGCTCACAGCAACCTCCAACTCCTGGGCTCAAGCGAGTCTCCTGCCTCCACCTCCCAAGTAGCTGGGACCATAGGCGCCTGCCACAATGCCTGGCAATTTTTTTTTTTTTTTGGTTGTAGCCATCATTGTTGTTTTTGGCGGGCCAGGCTGGATTCGAACCTGCCACCTTAGGTGTATGTGGCTGGCGCCTTAGCCACTTGAACCACAGGCTCTGAGCCTAATCTCTTATTTAATGTTGGTTATTTCTTTTCTTTTCTGGGTTTAAGGATTAGATTGTTCTTCTTTTTCCAATTCCATAAGGAATTGATCTTTGATCTCTGAGAGTCTGTTGATGTACTCTCTTTTTTGTTTTTCAAATGTAAGCATCTAATAAGATAAATTTCCCTCTTAAGACTGCTTTTGGTTTATCCCACAGGTTTTAGTAACTTGTGTCTTCATTATTGTTGTTTGAGGAATTTAATGATTCCTCTTTTATCCCTTCCTGAACCCAACTATCATCCAGCATAAGGTTGTTTAATTTCCATGTCTTTGTTGGAATTGAGTTCCATCTTTATTGCATTGTGGTCTGAGAGGATACAAGGTTTAATTTCTATTCTTTTAATTTTGCTGAGGTCTGATTTGTATCCTAGGATGTGGTCTATATTGGAGTATTTTCCATGGGCTGATGAGAAAAATGTATATTCTTTAGCCTTGGGATGGTATCTTCTGTATGTATCTATTAATCCCATTTCTTCTAGGTTCATGTTTAAGGCCTTTGTATCTTTGTTTAGTTTCTGTTTAGAGCAGTGTTTCTCAACCTTCGTAATGCCTCCTAATTTCATGACCCTTTAATACAGTTCCTCATGTTGTGGTGACCCCCAACCATAAAATTATTTTCGTTGCTACTTCATAGCTGTAATTTTGCTACTGTTATGAATTATAATGTAAATATTTGATCTGCAGGATGTATTTTCATTGTTACAAAGGGGTCATGACTCAGGTTGAGAACCACTGGTTTAGAGGATCTGTCCAGTTTTGTCAGAAGAGTGTTAATGTCCCCAACTATTATGGCGTTATGGGATATTATATTGCTGAGACCTATCAAGGTCTGTTTCATAAATCTGAGAAGATTTAAGTTGTGTGCATCCATGTTTAAAATTGAAATTTCTTCTTTTGTATTGTTTCTTTGACCAGTATAAAGTGTCCATCTTTGTCTTTCTTAATTTTAGTAACTTTAAATCCGCTTGTGACTGAGAATAAGATTGCAGTCCCTCCTTTCTTCTGATTTCCATTTACTTGAAATGTGTTTTCCATCCGTTTACTCTGAGTCCTGATGTGTTCTTCAAGACTAGGTGTGTCTCCTGGAGATAGCATATCAATGGCTTGTGCTTTTATATCCAATCAGCAAGCCTGTGCCTCTTCAGTGGTAAATTCAATCCATTGACATTTTTTGAGAGAACTGATAAGTGTGATGGAGTTCTATTCATTTTATTTTGTGAAAGTCTGTTGTGTAGTTTTGTCCTTTGCACCATTGTAGGAGCTAAGTTTGACCTTTAGCTTCTGGGAGTTTACTTTGCTGCTGGTCCAATGTGATGATCAGTGTGGAGAATAGTTCTAAGTATTTCCTGTAGAGCTGGTGGTCTTTTTGTGGCAAATTTCCTCAGTGTTTGTATATCTGCAAAAGATATGATTTCTCCATTAGTTTTGAAGCTTAGTTTAGGATCCTGGGCTGAAAATTATTTTGTTTAATAATGTTGAATGTGGATGACCATACTGTTGTGGCTTGGAAAGTTTCAGATGAGAAGACTGCTGTCATCCTAATGATTCTGCTTCTTTGGTGCTTAATACTGGCTGCTTGAAAAATTTTTCCTTTCATCTTGACTTTGGACAAGTTCATCACTATCTGTCTTGAAGAAGCTCTGTTTGAATTAAGATGACCTGGCATTTCATATCCATCTGAAAGGAGTGTTTCAGGGTCCTTAGTAAAATTTAAGAATTTTTAATTTATGATAATCTCCAGGAGAGCTTCCATGCCTTTGGGATAATATTCTTCCCCTTGAGGAATCCCTACCATTTGTATGTTTGAATGCTTCATGGAGTCTCATAGTTCTCTTACCAACTGTTCTGCTTTCTTTCTCTTCTTTTCTGCCTCTTTGCCTACCTGGGTTAACTTGGGAACATTATCCTCTAGCCTTGAGGTTCTTTCTTGTCTATGTTCTAACTTATTTTTGATACTTGCAACTGCATCTTTACATTCTCTGATTGTCTCCTTCATTTCCTTAAGCTCCACCGTATCCTTTCTATATTCTACATATCTCTCATCCAACTTTTGATTCTGTCTTCCCATTTTTGCATCCATTCCTTTCATTGTCTTTATCAGTCTTATTTTAAATTAAATTCCCCTTAATTAATTAATTCCATTAATTCTTATTAGTTGGAGTCTTCTGCAATACCTGCTTCATCGTCCCTTGGGGGAGATCCTCTGTTTTGCTTTTTCATGATGACAAATTTTTCTATTGGTTCCTTCTCACATATTCTTTCTACTTGTTCACCTTCTTGTACACCTTTTTCTTTTTTTCTTCCTTCTTGGCTTCAAATTACCTCGTTTCAGAGATTAGGTCAAAAGAAAAAGAAGTGTAAATAACAAGCAGGGAGGAACAAGAGGAAAAGTAACAAGGAAGAAAATAGAAGGAAAGAGAAAAGGAAAAGAATTGAAGAACAGGAGACAATGAGGATAGGAAGAGAGAATGAGAGTGATTGAAAAAGTGATATTGATCGGCATGGTGTTAAGGCCATTCCTGTAATTCAAGGATTTTGACGGGCTAGGCTAAGAGGGTTTCTCAAAATCAGGAGCTCTTAACCAGACTTACCATAGCCAAACTCTTCCTCATGACTAAAAATATAGGAGTCCTTACTCTTGATGAAAGTAAACATGGAAGTTAAGAATAGAATCAATCAAACAAATTAATAAAAACAAAAGAAAAGAAACAAAAAAACCCTCAAATAGCCCAAAACTGCAACAATCTCAGCAATATGGAAAATAAGAGAAAAAAAAAGAATAAGAAAGGAACAAAATAAAAATAAAAATAAATACTAAAATAAAAATTTATATATAGTGGAGGGAACCAACTTTAATAGGAATAAAGACATTGCAATATATCATAGGGACACCAGGTAGTAGTGTGGTTTTCTTTATGAGATAGATAACACAGCCAGTAACCTCCATGGTCCTTATTCCTAACTTAGTTGCCTTTGATGATTGCCTGATTGTTTCCTTAGCATTAAGACTCCACAGGGTTGGGATTTTAAATCTCTCCAGAGTCCTTCAGGGAAGGTCTCACTGTGCTCCCTGACCACAGTTCTTGTAGGGTGCAGGAGTCCCAAGAGTGGAATTATGATTCCAGCAGGTGGAATTTAGATGGCCATGCTTTAGGCCCCTGCTACATGACCTTCCCACAAAGGCAGCCCCTTGGCTGCCAAGACATTCTCAGTATGACTGCCTTGTCAGCCACCAAACCTATGGGAAATCTACACCCACTAGTATTCAAATCTGGCTGCTGTATACTGTTTGAGCCTGCCCACTCTTCTAACCTTTCCACTCCATGTGCGGATTCCCCCCAACAACTGAAAACTCCAGAAAGGCTTTCTCCCATCCCAGACCTTTGTGAGGGGGCAGCCAATCCTAGCCAGTTGCAATCACTTGCCTAAAGCTTAGATTTCTACCACTCCAGATCACATGCTGTATTCAGCTTACCACCTCCTTACTGTGTACCCTGAGCTATGACTCCAGGCAAGGTCCCCATGCCAAGTATGGCTGTATCCTCTTTTTCTCTATTGCACTAGGAGAGCTTAGTTGAGTGATCCTTCTGGTTCACCATCTTGCTCTGCCTCCCCTTTCTTCTATTTGAGAAGTCTAATTTTTAAAAGACTTTTCATTCTTCTACTCAACTTTTCAATTGTTTCTGTAGTTTTTGCACATAGACTACAGTCATAACTATTCCAATGTCTTTATCTGATAATTTGTAACATGTGAGAGTTCTGGGTTGGGTTAAATTGTTGATTTCTCTTTCAGTATAGGCCAAATTTTCATGTATTTTTCTTGTTTCTTTCCAGGGAATATTTGATTGAATGTCAGATATTTAAATTCTACCTTTTTGGTGCTGGACAGACATTTGAATTTTACCTTTTTTTCCCCCTGCATTTCTTTAAATATTTCTGAAGTTGTTCTGGAATTCATTAGGTTACTTGTAAACACTTTGAACTTTTTAGAATGTACATTTAATATTTGTTAGTTGGGATGGAATGCTTATTCCAGTGCCAATTATTCTTTATCCCTTAGGCTAGGTCCTTGTGAGCACTACCAATTTCTTTTAAATCTACAGTCTATACACCTCCAGCCTATGGAGCAGTACCAATTCCTGGCCTGTTAGGAACTGGGCTGTATAGTAGGGGGTGGTCAGCAAGGAAGTGAAGCTTCATCTGTATTTACAGCCACTCCCCACTGCTTGCATCACCACCTGATCTTCACATTTTATCAGATCATCAGCAGCATTAGATGCTCATTGGAGTGTGAACCATAGTATAAACTATGTAAGCAAGGGATCTAGGTTGCATACTCCATATGAGAATCTAATGCCTCATGATCTGAGGTGGAGCTGAAGAGGTGATGCTAGAACTGGGAAGTGACTGAAAATAAGTACAGATTATCAGTAGTAGAGAGGTTTGACTGCACAGAGACTATAATAAACCAATTGCCTGCAGACTCATCTCAAAATCCTCCAGTGAATGTCAAGTGAGAATCTATCTGTATCTGGAGGCAGGTTTTATAGCAGTAGCACATTTTTGGTGTCTCTGTTTTTCATCACCTCTAGATGGGACCATCTATTTGCAGAAAAATAAGCTTGGGGATCCTGCTGATTTTGTACTATGGGAGTTAAATAATTATTTCTAATTATTACAATGTAATAATAATAGAAATAAAGTGTCTAATAAATGTGCTTGAATTGTCTCAAAACCATCGTCCTCCTGCCCAGGTTTGTAGAAAAATTGTCTTCCAAGAAAGCAGTCCCTGGTGCCATTTTGGGCACCTGTTTCTATAAATTATAAAATTTTCCATACTGGTTAGTGGAGACGGACATTACTCTCAGCAATATGTGAGTACCAGGCACTATGTCCTTTAATGCTTTTAGGTCATTGTTTCCCTAGGATTGGGTATTTTCCACACATGGAAGAGTTTATCAGTACTCTGTTGAGTATTCAAAGAGAGTGCTATGTGGATCCCCAGGGTTCTCTGTGCAGACTTCTCATCCCTGATATCTTCATCTTGTAACTATAACCACTCTTCTCTAGTTCAGCTTAGCTCCACCACCTCAATCAGGAGTTCTGCTGAGTTCTGAATATTTCTTTCCTTGAGACATGACCCTGAAACTCTGTAAGGGTTCTCAACAGAGTGAGTTATAAGGCTTATCTGTTGTTTTTTTTTTTTTTTCCAGGATCACTATTTAAATATGGTCTTGAAAGCTATTCTTTCACATATATTTTTTTTCCTGTTTGTTCTTGTTTCAAAGAGAAAGGTAAATCTAATCTTTGTCATGCAATCTTGACCTCAAGTGCAAGTCCTTTTGCTTCCACTTTAACACAGGATAATTTTTCAGGAAGATTGTAGATCACTTTTTTATTTTTCCAGGTTACACTGATTGCATTTGTTAGGTAAAGTACCTCTTACAATCGTGTTGTAGATTACTTTTTAATCTCAGTGTTCTTTGATTCTTTCCTAGTTTTTCACAAGTAAAAATCTCCACATGCTTGTCGCTGTCTTTGGAAGGCATTGTCCTTCTTTATTCTTATTCCCAGTGTCTCCTTCTCCTCATATTCTCACCACTCACTGTACTCCATGTTGTATAATAATTTTCACACTGCTTACTGGGATAGCCAGCATATTTTGTGAACTCTCAGCTCCTTGAGAACACTAATTGTGTCTCATTCATCTCTGTAATTTTTCTTCCATTTACTAACAGAAATGGTTTTAACAAATATTTTTGAATGAATGAATAAATGAATGAATGGAAAGGAACTTTTGAGATTGTAGCTATCAGGAGATAAGGAGGCATTGGCTGGTATCTGAAAGAACATTTTGGAGTGATAACATGTCACTCTGGATGCTTCAAGAAGCAGATACCAACTCAGGATAATCATGCAGGAGATTTGGGGGATATGTCTATAAAAGATAAAGAGGGAGGGACCATGAGCAAGTGAATGGAGGCTTTTTGCCATAATTCTATTTGATGCTTGTCAAGGCAGGGAGGGCAGGAAGAATTGGGTAGATAGAAAGAGCTTCTGACTGAGCAGCAGCTTTGAAAAAGTTCTGGCTAGGCTGATTGGTAGTCCCAAAGCTGATTGGGTCCCTGGTCACGGAGATTTGCATCAGACAGAGTTGTCCTGGTGTCTATACCTGCCCTGTGTACAATTACTGATGCAGCTCCAGGGAGTAGACTCCCAGCATGGACACTATGGCAGATTTAAAAATGCTGCACCTAAAGGATCCCAGTCAATTGTGCACCCCACAGTGGGTTTTCTTAAAGACCTGAGTGGTGTTAATGGCTACATAGATGTGTAGGAGGTTGAATGGTGAACAACTGCAGTGATTAGAATGTTTCCCACTCCTAGGACTTCCTGTGAGAGACTCCTGCCAGCAGCTGGAGGCAACCCTCAGGGCTCTGTGGGCAGTCCACTGCTGTCAGCATATAGGACTCAGAACTGGTCTCTTGCTTTCTCCAGCCCAGATTCCAGCTTCTTCTCTGAATCTGATGGGCCAGGGCATGGAATCTCATTGCTTATCCTAGAATTTCTTTATAAGATTCCTGCTTTGAGTGCGGGCAGATGTCATTTGTTATCTTGTAAAGATGTTAATCTCCCAACCACAGTGAGGGGTTGCTTCTGTGAGCAATTTTGCTTCACTACTTGACATGTTGAAGAGCTGGCAGAATCTCTAGGCCATGCTTGCCAAAGTTCTTGCATCCCTCATCTGTCACAGGGAAAGTGATTAGGATAAAACTATATAGGCAGCACCTCATCTCACCCCTGCCACAGGCACCCATCATGAGTCATGGTGTAAAGTACGGGAAAGCAGCCAGAGGCTTCGGCACCTTATATCTGAGTTCTGCAGAAAGACAGAAATCCTCAAGGCTCTACTAAGCTGGTGCCATTCAGTTGGATTCTGCAGTCAGTACACCATGGTCCAAAATATCCATGGAAAACAGAGAACAGAATATAAAGGCCAGATTCTGGACTTTGAAGAGCACTTTCCTTCTTATACCATGGCCCTAGGCCAGCTCAGTTTTCTCTTATGTGCATGTTCTGCTCTCCTAGGTTGGCAGTCTCTTCCTGTAGCCAATTATTAGTTCTAGTTTCCTGGTCTTCTGGTGAATGGAGCCCAGGATGTGGGTAATGGGGAGCCACTGTCTCTGAAGCTGGTGCTTTGAATTGCTGTGTCCCATCGCACCACCTCCATCAAGGGCAGGGGCAATGAAGGCTACAGAGCTGACAAAGTTGCTCTCCACATAGAGAACCACAGACACACTCCAAAAACTAAAACCATGCAGTTATTTGAAACACAGCTTATAGTAAATGTCAAAGTGTTTACTTGTTTCTTTTGTTTACAGTAATTTGTTGCTATAACAAATTACTAAAAACTTAAAAGCCTTTGGCTAAGGCGCCAGCCACGTACACCTAAGGTGGCAGGTTTGAATCCCCAGCCCGGGCTGCCAAACAACAATGATGGCTGAAACCAAAAAATGGCTGGGCATTGTGGCGGGCGCCTGTGGTCCCAGATACTTGGGAGGCTGAGGCAGGAGACTCGCTTGAGCCCAGGAGTTGGAGGTTGCTATGAGCTGTGATGCCATGGCACTCTACCCAGGGGGATAGTTTGAGGCTCTGTCTTAAAGAAAAAAAAAACAAAAAAAAA
>CAUYQV010163931.1:0-28213 GCA_963574575.1 Galagoides demidoff
AGAGCCTGCTGCCCTGTCTGTGTCAGGACCGTCTAGAGAGCCCCGCTGCCCTGTCTGTGTCAGGACCGTCTAGAGAGCCCCGCTGCCCTGTCTGTGTCAGGACCGTCTAGAGAGCCCCGCTGCCCTGTCTGTGTCAGGACCGTCTAGAGAGCCTGCTGCCCTGTCTGTGTCAGGACCGTCTAGAGAGCTCCGCTGCCCTGTCTGTGTCAGGACCGTCTAGAGAGCCCCGCTGCCCTGTCTGTGTCAGGACCGTCTAGAGAGCCCCTTTGCCCAGTCTGTGTCAGGGCTGTCCAGGACCACTCCCAGGATCCATGATTTGCCAGGAGGACTCTCAGAACTCAGCATGTGGTTGTGCTCAAGTCTGTGATTGATAACTGCGAATAGAGACAGCAAAATCATCAAAGGGAAAAGACACATGGGCAAAGTCTAGGGAAACCAGGCGCAGGCTTCCAGAGCTTTTTCCCAGAGGAGTCACAAGGACACACTAATCCCCTAGCACCGAGCTGTGGCAGCCCCCTACTGGAGAAGCTGGTTAGGGCTGGTTGCGCAGACACCCTCTGCCTGGCAAGTACCATGTGCCAGACCCCAGGGGAAGGCAGGTTCCAGCACAGACCTCGCTGTGTGTACAGACAGGTGAGGTGCAGTGAGCCACACTTATCACCTAGGGAGCAGAGAGCCCCCCTGAAATCCAGGTTTCCAGATGGCTGGCCTGCCAGAGGGCATGTCTCAGGCTGGTTGTCAGTTCTTTTGTGCACAGAACCATAATTAAAGTCTGTTAATTTCCATTATTAGACATTTAGGGTTGGTTATTTTTTATTTTTCTATTATTAAAGATATGGTGAGCATCTTGCTAACTTAATCATTTTGTTCTTTCAGAGGGACTACTCCCTGGAAGTAGAGACAATATCTTTCTGAGCATTTTTATATCTTTTGAGCATATTTATATATTTTTTCTTTCCCATTATCTTCTCTGTGTTCTAGATACAATCAGTAAGATTTTCACAGTGCTTATGATACTAATTCATAAAAGACACACTATGGATTTATTCCAATTATTATTACTTCATCCACACTGGCTGATTTGTGTGTGTGCAGTAGAGAGAGGGTTTTCCAGACGCCCACCTGCTCAGCTATTGTTGTGGCTGTGCCGACAGGTCCCAGCTGTGACAGTGTTGAGGAAGATATGAACGCTTCCTCGCGGGGAGCCTCTGCCACAGTCTTGGAGGAGACGAGGAAGGAGACGGCTCCTGCGCAGCTCCCTGTCTCGGGGCCGGAACTGGCTGCTATGATGAAGATTGGGACCAGGGTCATGAGAGGTGTAGACTGGAAGTGGGGCGATCAGGTACTCAAGACTCGATTCACATGCGCTACTCACATCCTGGTTGCCATGGTGTGGGCGGTGGAGCTGAGGACATGTGCCATCCGTGGATGACAGGTCTGACTTCTGAGCAGCTGAAGAGTCAAAACCAGAAGAGAAATGTCAGTCTGCTGTGAGGGCACTTCCAGCAGGGTCAAGTCTGCAAAAGTTGGCGGCTATTTTCAGAAAGCTCATTGGTGTGAGGCTCAGTTTGATGTGCAATTGGAACAAGAGAGTGAGCGTGCTGAATGATACGACTGTGAACGCTTAGGCCGGGCCCCTGTGCCCCTGCCCCTGCCCCTGTGAGCTGTTGGCCATGTGCCCTGAGTGCCTAAACCCAGCAATTCTGGTGTACCGGCTGGGTGGGTGGCCCCATCTCGTTTTCCCTCCTGGTTGCTGCTTCCAAATCTGTTGTCGGGTGCCCCCAGGGGAAGGCTGCTTGCATAATCCCTGCTGATTTAGGACAGTGTTCACCTTTCCACGGCTCTATCTGGGGTTTCTCAGCCCTACTATTCAGCACGGACTTTGTTCCAGTCATCTTAGAAATGAAAGTGTGGTCCAGGACCAGCATCCTATAAACTGCCTTCTCCCATAGAAAGGATAGATGGAGCTTCCAGTATAGAGCCCAAAGGTCAAACAGAAGTAGGAGCATGAGGGTACTTACGCTGTTGTAGCCCTTTGGGGGCTTGAAGGGCAAGGGCAAGCTGCTAGGACCATGTTGGGGAGGCCCATCCCTGTCTTTGTCCAGAGAGGATCCTCACTGAGATAATCATTTCTTTGCTGAAGGATATGAACGTGTTAATTCATAGCGTTTAATTTACAGTAATCAGAGCTGTCATTTTGCAGGTAGGCTTGGGAGTCTGTTAACATGAATGTGTGTGCAGTGATGTCCCCCATTATGGAGCCACCTGGGTGGCCTGTCTGGTGGGAGAGCTAGAGGGACCAGGGAAGAACACATGCCCTCTTAATGGATCTTTATTTTGACTTTATCAGGATGGACCTCCTCCAGGCCTAGGCCGAGTGATTGGTGAGCTAGGAGAGGATGGATGGATACGGGTCCAGTGGGACACGGGCAGCACCAACTCCTACCGGATGGGGAAAGAAGGGAAGTACGACCTCAAGCTGGCAGAACTTCCAGCCTCTGCACAGCCCTCGGCGGAGGACTCGGACACAGAGGACGACTTTGGTGAGTGGTTCTTGGAGGCATCAAGTCCAGGGCAGCCTGACAAATTGTCCAGGTGCTGGCTAGCTATCATTTTCATGTGGGAAGTTAAACAGTGTGTCTGAGGTCATCTGTAGGCAGTACTGGCCTCTGACTCTGCAGGTGACTCTGATGCCAGTGTACAGAGAGACTTTGGGACGAGTGACCCAGCCAGAACGACTGCTGATACTTTCCCTTCATTCCTGCTTTCACCTTCTGAGAGTGTGATGTAGGCAAGGTGCAGCCTCACCTCTGCGGGGGCTGTGTGCTTGCTGCTGAGCCTGAGTTGGAGGAAGCGAGCAGGGCCCTGCAGAGGGGTCTTGCCCTGCAGTCCCTCTGCCTCCTTCCATAGCTACAGTCCTCAGCAAAGCACAGTCCACCTGCCTGCTGCCTCTGCCTCTCCTCTGTAGCCCTGACTCAGAATGCGTTATGTAACGTGAAGTGAGTTAGTACTCTGCTGCTTCTGTGAAATCAGAGGTCAGGACTTGGACGTGGACCCCAGAAGTTAGACCCTATCCAAGGAAAGCAGGGGGAAGGTTTCATGACATTTTTTAACTGTGTCACAAAGACTTTGGGATAGACGTGGGAAGGAAGCTGCAAATGGCTGGTCTTGGTGAGACCATCCAAGAGGCCTGCACTGCCCACTGCTGGGATGAGGCTCAGAGGAGACCTTTGTGGGTGTGCTCAGTAGAGAGTGGGTGCTGTAGGGGAGAGGGTCTGTGCCCCACAGCACAGTGTCACCTCACACACTCTGATACCACCACTCTGGGTACAGTCCATTCAGGTGTGAATAGAAGTGATGCCTGCTGTGTGGGGCTGTAGAGGTGATGCATGCTGAGTCCCTGTACCCTGGCAGTGGGTGCCAGCTGTGTCACTGCTGCGTCTCACCTGCAGCCTGCTGCTCCAGACCAGGGGCCAGCTCTTCCTTATCCACCTTGACAAGTGGAGACAGGCCTGGCCGCCTGCCAGGGGGCTTTTTCTCACAGGGGTGTCAGAGTTTAGGCGGCGATGGCCATTCTGGAATGGTGGCTTCTGCGGTCACGCCCCTTCACCTTCTTGTTCCAGGTTGGCCAGGGGATGTGTGAGCGTCTCGTCTCCCTGCACCTTGCAGGTGGCTCAGGGAAACTTGCTTTTGATGTTTAATAAGTAGTCTTTCTAAAGAACTGAAACCTTAGAATCATTTCAGTGTTTTGAGTTGTGTGTATACATGTGCTGATGCTGTTTTAAAAAAATTAACTTATTTAAGAAAAAGGTCATTTTCTTTGAGGAATGAGAACAGAAATGATCAGGGAGGGCATTTGATGTTATCTGAGCACCTTTGTCTTAATTTTGCTGTGAACCTAAAACTATTCTAAAAATCAAAGTCTTTAAAAATAAAAAAGGAGGAATGTGATATTGAATCCTTTAAATTATGTACATGGCCATCATTTGATTTTATTTGGGAATGTAGTTTCTTATTTTGATTATTTTTTTCAGAAGCTGAACAAATTGAAAGCAACATTCACCCCACTGCAGTGATGCTCGCCAGCACCATTAACTTGCTGCAGACCCTCTGCCTCTCTGCTGGGGTGCATGCCGAGGTCATGCAGAGCGAAGCCACCAAGACTCTGTGTGGCCTGCTGCGCATGTTAGTGGAGAGTGGGACGACAGACAAGACGGGTGTGGACAAGACAGGTACGGAACGAGTGGCTCTGGGCCCGGAGTCAGTGCAGGGGCTGCGGATTGGCCAGGCTTTTGTGGGTGTGTGTGTCTGAGAGAGTGTGTGAGTATGTGTGTCTGCGTGTGTGTGAGTGAGAGTGAGTGTGTCTGTGAGTGTGAATGTGTGTGTGGGGGGTGTGTTTGTGGGTGTGTGAGTGAGTGTATGTATGAGTTTCCTCTGGCTGCCATAACGACCGACTAGGGACCGGTGGTGCAAACAGCAGAAGTTCTACATTTGGGGCTGGAAGTCCAATAGCAGGGCTGGTTCCTGCTGAGAGCCCTGAGGGAGAGTCTGCCCCAGCCCATCCCCTACTTCTGGTGGGTTGCTGGTGATCTTTGATGATCCTTGCCTTGTTCAAGCATCACCCTAATTTCTACCTTTGTGTTTATATGACATTCTCTGTGTGTGTGTCTAAATTTCCCCTTTTTATATGGACACCATGTAGCCTCATCTAAACTATTTGTGATATTATGTGTAAAGAATCTATTTACAAATATGTTATGTTCTAAGGTACTGTAGGGTTAGGGCTCAGCATGTAAATTTTGAAGGGGATCCTATTCAGCCCATAACACTGGCTCAAAGCAACAAATCTGTTGTCTCAGAGTCTGGAGATCAGAAGTCCCAAATCCAGGTGTGGGCGGGGCCGTGGTCCCTCCGCAGACTTCCAGGGACGTTCTTGGCTTGTCGCTGTATCACCCAGGGCTCTGCCTCTTCCTCACAAAGCCGCCTCCCCAGCTCTTGATGTGTCCTTTCTGGTTCTTATAAGGACTTTTCACTAGATTGGTTCACTCTGATCCAATATGTCATCTGAGTTCTTAACCTTAATGATATTTGCAAGAAGCCTTGTTTCCAAATATGATTGGATTCTAAGGTTCCAGGAATGGTACTCAGGTGGAATTCAGTGCATAAAGTGTGTGTGAATGTGAAATAAGTGACGGAGTGTGAGTTGAGCAAGTGGGGCAAGTGTGTGTGACTGTGAGCAAATGAGAGTGTGGGTGTAAATGTATGTGAGTGTATTTCAGGTCCTTGTGCACTGTGTGTTAGAATGAGTGTGTTGTGTATGGATAAACGTGTGTGGGAGAGTGTGTCTGAGTGATGCAGCACGGTGAGAGTCTGTGGACCCCATGAGGTGTGTGTTTAGGGCTGTCATCACGACTCATTGTGTGGGAGTGGGTGGAGGACTGCACGTGGGCCAAGTCAAGGTGAGCACACAGGGATGTGTACATCAGCATATGAGTGAGTTACTGTGTGACGTGTGAATGGTTTGAGTGTGAGCATGCACGAGGGTGTGAGTGAGTGTGGGTGGGTGTCCCTGTAACCCTGGTAAGCTGGGGGAGGGTGGGGGGTGGGGGGAAGGCAGGCTGGTTGTGTGGGGTGGGGAGAGGGGCTGGGGAAGGGTCCCACTTTGCCTGGAGGGTTGTGTTAGTGATGTCGTTTCAGGGCTTTGTTGCTAAGTGTGTTTGTTTTCCTCCCGCAGCTTCTCCAAACAGGCTGGTGTATCGAGAGCAGCACCGTAACTGGTGCACACTTGGGTTTGTGAGGAGCATCGCACTCACGCCACAGGTGTGCGGGGCCCTCAGCTCCCCACAGTGGATCACGCTGCTCATGAAGGTCGTGGAAGGGCACGCGCCCTTCACCGCCGCCTCATTGCAGAGGCAGGTAATGTGCTGCGGGCAGACCCCAGCCTGCTGTTGGCTCCCAGGCTGCCAAGGCAGGGGCCCTCATTCAGTGATATGTGCAGAGAAGAATTGGGAGGGACGCAGGGTAGATTCTAGAGGCAAGGAGTGAGGTGCCTGGTCACTTCAAGTTGGATACATGGCTAAGCTTTAGTTTACTTGCTTTTTGTTAAGTGATAACTTCTGCATCTCCTCTCATTTGCTTCACTGAGGTTGCAGTGCTCCTGTTTTAAGAAGCATTAAATGAAAAGGAATTCTTTTTTGAATTGAGCAGACATAATCTTGTGTCTGCAATGTCTTTTAACCTCTGATAATCCTGACCATTAATCATCTTAGGTGTAATCTGGCTATAAAATAATGTATGTCAAAATTCTCAGTGATGATGTCACTATACTCAGAGACCTCTTGAAAGAAAAATATTTTTTCACATGATTAATCGCATTATAGGAACAAAAAAAGAGCAAACAGCAATCTGATTTCTTACTCTATCAGATAAATTATTTTTAATGCTTGTCATTGTGGATTGTCTTATCAGATCTTGGCTGTGCACTTACTACAAGCAGTGCTTCCATCATGGGACAAGGCAGAGAGGGCAGGGGACATGAAGTGCCTTGTGGAGAAGCTGTTTGGCTTCTTGGGCAGTCTGCTCACTACCTGTTCTTCTGATGTGCCCTTGCTCAGAGGTGGGTGGCTCTCTCCCCTGCCCCTGAGGCGGTTGGAGAGCCGTGCGCAGTGCAGCTTATCTGTGTTTCTTCCTCAGAGTCCATGCTGAGGAGGCGCAGGGCCCGCCCGCAGGCCTCGCTGACTGCCACCCACAGCAGCACGCTGGCGGAGGAGGTGGTGGCACTGCTTCGCACGCTGCACTCCCTGCCCCAGTGGAACGGGCTCATCAATAAGTACATCAACTCCCAGCTCCGCCTGGTCACGCACAGCTGCTCGGGAAAGCTGTCAGAGGGGGTGGGTTCCGCTTTTCTCCATAGAATGATGAGGGCTGGGCAGCGTGCGGACTCCCTCATCCAGCTTGCCATCTGCTATCTGCTCTAGGTTCTGCTGGAGGACTACTTCCCCGACTCGGAGAACCCGGAGGTGGGGGGCCTCATGGCGGTCCTGGCTGTGATTGGGGGGATCGACGGACGCCTGCGCCTCGGGGGCCAAGTTACGCACGATGAATTTGGAGAAGGCACCGTGACCCGTATCACTCCAAAAGGCAGAATCACGGTGCAATTTTCAGACATGCGGACGCGCCGTGTGTGCCCATTGAATCAGCTGAAACCAGTAAGTGATCTTGTGCTGGTTCTGCATAACAAGGAAGTAGGTTTGGATTAGAACTGGGTTCTGAAATAAAAACTTGGAGCCCTTGGCTCTCAAACTTGGTGTCTGCCCTTTAGGAAACTGTGACTTCAGGGAAACCACTTCCATTTTGTCTGTGTTAGTTTGCACCTCTGCAATAAGCAGAACCTGCCTCACAGGGCCCAAGGAACAGTGTCCACAACCTTTTTTCATGTAGAAAAGGCTTGCTTGTGTTGAGCGACATGACCTGTATGGTAGCTGCCGTTACCTTAAACCTGTGAATCAGGGTGCATAGAGAAGTGAGCCATTTACAGGATTTTAATGGACTCTATGTTTTTCTACGAACTATTGTTTTGATTATTTCAGGAATATATATTGTGGAAAATTTGATGTGTATAGAAAATACCTGAGAAGATAATAACCATCACCCTGATGTGATTATTGTTGACAAATTGGTGAAGAAAAATCAATACAGATGATATTTATTATATGTATAAGTTTCTAACTTGTCTTTAATGGCATCTTTTGAAATGATCATTCTCTTATAGAAAAAAACTTACTGGGCATATGTGGTGTTTCGGAATTAAGATGCGTGGTTATAGCTTTGGGAGTGTTTTATTTGTTCATTTCCTTGGCCACATGTGAAGGTTTCTGTGCTCTGTCCTCAGCTCCCTGCCATGGCATTCAGCGTGCACAACCTGCCTTTCACGGAGCCCATGCTCTCCGTCTGGGCTCAGCTGGTGAACCTCGCTGGGAGCAAACTGGAAAAGCACAAAATAAAGAAATCACGGAAGCAAGACTTTGCAGGTCAGTGTGTGGGACTTGGGTCTTCAGTAGTGTCGTTTGGACAGTGTTTGTCCTTTGGGAGTTCGTGTGACTGCTGGAGTCTTTCATGTGGAGTTAGTGTTTGTTGAGTTACATAGGAATGTAACTTTGAGTGCAGTGATGAGTGTTTTTGGGCGAACCTTCGACACTGTTTGGAGCCACACCTGCACACTGCCCACCAGCCTGCCCCCTCTTACTCGTCACTTCCTCTGAGCATATTTTCGAAGAGGAGTCTGTGCTGTGTTCTCTTCCTACCCGTTAACCCTCCATCCTGTGGCTCTGACCCAGTCACCCTTTGGATCTTTACTCATGGCCTCTTCATTGCCAGGAACAGGAGGCTTTTGTATTAGGATCCACCTTGCTTTGTGATGTGATGTGCAAGGTGGGCTAAACTTGCAGCCACTTACACTGAAACGTTTCCTCTGCATCTAGAATACTCTGGTGATTTTCCTTGCATATCCTTTCATGGTCTTAGAGAGTTCTCTTCTGCCTATTCCAACAAGGAATAGGAATTCTTGCTGTTTCACCTGTAACTTTTGGCTCACTCTGGCCACTTTTTTTGAGTTTTCTCCCTTATTTCCTGCTCATATCTGCTTGCTGCTCCAGCACTGATGATGGTGACCACCTTTAACTCTGAGTCTCCAGTTCACACCTCTGCTTGGAGGTCCAGTGTGTGTACATCACAGCATGTCCAAAACTCAGCCAGCCTTCCTCAGTAGCCACTGTGTCCTGTGGTGGTGAAGAATACTGTCTGCGAGTTGATCAAGCTCAGGGTCCAGGAGGCACCTTTTCTGATCTTCCACCCTGTCCCCCATGTGCTCTCCTGGCCTCCAGCCACACCCTGTGTTTCAGTGCTGCTACCAGGGCCTGTGGTTCAGGCCCATGGGGCTCTGCTGGCTGTTCCTCCATTGGCCTGTGTCATCTCTGAACATCACTGGATTAGATAAGACTCTGGGGTGTGGCTGGGAGCTCCTTCAGTTAAAGAACTAGTGTATTTGACAAAATTTTCTCCGAGGAGCCTTCCAAGAGAAGGTGATAGTATCTTGCTTGTGACCTTTATGTGGCTGAAATTCTAGCAATTTGGGAAACAGTTGATTATATTAAGAACAGCTAATGTGGTTTTAACCATGGTAAACCATTTAATCTTCACTCCAGCCCATTGAGGTAGGCACCAGGAGAGCAGGTAAGGCAGAAGCCCCTGGGGGTCAGAGGGCACTAACTCAGAAGCACAGTGTCTGTGTGTGGTTGTCTTCTTCCTGCAGAGGCTGATGTGGTGAGGGGAGCCGAGTTTGGCATGCCCTTTCACTGGGCTTTCCCTCCACAGGACAAGTGGATCTGGACCTGCTGCGCTCCCAGCAGCTGAAGCTGTACATCCTGAAAGCTGGCCGCGCACTGCTCTCCCACCAGGACAAGCTGAGGCAGATCTTGAGTCAGCCAGCTATTCAGGAGGCGGGAACTGTTCATGCAGGTATCTTTTTACGAAAGATCTTACAGATTTGTAAGAAAGGCAGATACTCCAGTAGGAAAGTAGGCAAAGGACATGAACAAGCAGTTCGTAAAAGGGTCTCATTAGATGGCTTTTAAATGTCAAGAAAGATACGTGATCAACTGGTGATTGCTGTCTTCCAAGATGTACAAGACTGGGTGGGTGAGGAGAGAAACAGTATCTTCATGCCTTGCTGATTATAGCATGCTGGGGGCCAGCAGCATTGCCAGCACTTAGGAAAGTGTTAGAAATGCAGATCCCACCCTGCCCCAGATGAGAGAAATCAGAACCTGGACAGTAGCTCCTCATATGCGCGTAAAGCGGCACTCTGTGAACATGTGAGTGGGAGGTGAAGTCAGCACACCCTCTCATAGGCATTTGAGGAAACACATCAGACTTTAGGATACATAAATGTGTGTATTTATACACTTGACCTAGCAAATCCTCTTGTGGGAATTTATCACACAAAAAGACCTGTAAAGATAACATACTTACAGTGTCATCACGGCTTCTCTTTTGTGTTGAAAAACTGAAGATGCTAAATGGCCATTATTTTTGGGATATCCATGCAGAGGAAAACTATGGTGCCATTCAAAATGATGAGGTCTATGCAGTTGTCTCTCCATGTTCATGGGGATCGGTCCCTGGACCCACCAAGATGCCAGAACTAACTGAGCTCCGGTCCTTCTATAAAATGGCCTATTATTTGCATATAACTGTGTATATCCTCCTGTGTACTTTAAAAAAGTAAATGATATGTAAATAGTTGTTATACTGTATTTTTGAATTATATTCTTATAGTGTTTTTTTATTTTTAAATTTTTTCCAAAGTTAAAAAAAAATTTTTAAATTTTTTATTTCAGTAGATTTAAAACATTTTTTATTTTTATTTTTTATTTCAGATTAATATGAGGGTACAGATGATTAAGTCACATTGTTTGTATTTCTAAGGTAAATTTCAAGTTGTAGTTGAGCCCTCACTCAGGAGGCGTGCAGTGCACCCTCACTCCATGTAACTTTAAGCTTTTTATTTTATTTTATATATTTTTTTGCAGTTTTGGCCGGGGCTGGGCTTGAACCCTCAACCCGCAGTATATGGGGCCAGTGCCCCCCTTTGAGCCACAGGTGCTGCCCTCCATGTATCTTTAATCTGTGGATCCAGAACCTGTGGATGTGGTGGGCCAACTGCGTATGTTTATTGCCACGGAGACATGAAAATGATATGTAGACAAAAAAGCACAGTGCCCTGTTGATCTGTTTATAGACATGCCGTGGGTTCATTTGTTTATCAAAGTAGTGACAATAATCTTTGGTGGAATTTAGGCTGATTTTATTTTCTTTATGCTTCTCTGTATTCATTTTTCTAGAATGAGCTCATAGTACTTCTAACAATAAAAAGCTGCAAACTGATTTTTGATTATCTACTATAAAAAGACATGGTGCTTTGTGTTATGGGGAAAGGTAGTCATTATTTATGATGATTGTTTTCTAAGTTTGGAATGGGGAGAGAAAATGAATGCTGGTGGCTCAGTCTTATGGGGCCAGTGTGCTGTGAGCCCGTTAGTTCTAAGGCGTCTAAGGACATTGGCAGCTGGGGCTGGCACAGGCGGTCTTTGAAGGATGTGGCAGGCAGGTGCCAGGTGGCAATCTGGCATTAGTGAAGGAGACGGAAGGAGCACAGATGAAAGCAGTGAGTCTTTGGGAGGGTGCTGAGCAGCCCCTCTGTGTGTGGAGCTCAGGGCTATTGGTGAGTCTAAGGCTACAACTGGAGAGGCAGGTGACATCCTGGTGCAGGGTGCCTTGGAGACCAGGGTGGGATTAAGGCCAACTGAGAAGTCTGTGGGGGAGCCGTGTGACAGGGTGGACTGGTGTTCAAGGGGTGACAGATCTGCTAGTGAGGCGTAGGGTGTTTGAATAGGAGATCAGGGCATGGAGAATTGCTCTGTGTCAGTGAGGAGGTGGAGAAGGCTCCTGGGGGCGCCGTGATGATGGATTACACAGATGATAACTTGGTGTGAAGCCAGTGAAAAGTCAGAGATGGCTGATGGCTCATGTTTGGGCTGATGTTGTGGGTTGAAGCAGAACAGTGAGCAGTGCATTTGCAAAGATGAGTCTAGCAGAATATGGAGAGCTTGAGTTTGTTTCTTTATCTTAAGATGACTCTAGCAGAATGTGGAGAGCTCAAGTTTGTTTCTTTATCTTAAGCTGAGAGGGTACTGTGAAATTAATTTTAAACCTGCCTACCTGGAGACATTGGGAAAGTGGAGCCTGAGAATTGGGTTGGCTGTTGTGTGCTGACCCTGATAACAGAGCTGACTCAGGGTTATGTGTTGGGCTGAACAGGGAATCTAGATGAAGCTGTGGAATTACTCTGGCACCTGTTTTTGTAAGGACCGACAAACTCATGGCACCTGGTTTTGTAAATAACGTTTTTTGGAAGGCAGGCCTCTCCTTGTTTACACGTCATCTCTGGCTGCCTTTGCTCTGTTGGCACAGTCCAGTACCTGTCACACAGACCCGGTGGCCCATAAGCCTAAACCGTTCACTCTCTGGCCCTTGAAGAGAAAGATTTCCCACCGCTGGTGTAGCCTCAATTGTGTGAAAGGTGCCAGGAGCTCTGGATACCCAGCGCTGTAGCAAAGGGAGCCCTAAAGTCCTCACAGAAACCCACTCAAAATAGACAAGACACCATTACCCTGAACACATGACACCTGTGGAATTAGTGTCACTATGTGATTTGAGTAAGGCTCAATGGGAAAAGCCAGAGCAGGAATGCAGACTTGGGAGGTAGCCATTATAGGGGCTACTGAAGCAGTGAGTGTGGAAGATGGTGTGAGAGAATTGGACCAGGGGCAGAAATCTGAGACTAGGAGACCAAAGAACTAATGAAGGACAGAGACCAAAAAGCAAGGAGTGGGAAATTGTTTATAGTCTAATTTTGTTTGATATCTGAGTCTTGAAGATTCTGGTGGTCTGTCTTTAATGAGGCAGAGATCCTGTCTAGCTTAACATGTTCAACATGTCCTTGTTGATAATAGAGATGTTTGCAGTTGAAAATGGAATGTCGTGCATATTTTGTTTTTACATTTAGATGACGGAGCAGTCGCATCCCCCGATCCTGGGGACCTTTCCCCTGAAGGGCCTCAGCCCCCCATGATCCTGTTGCAGCAGTTGCTGGCTGCGGCCACCCAGCCGTCCCCCGTGAAGGCCATATTCGATAAACAGGAACTGGAGGTATAGTTGTTCACGCTCGACAAATTTCTACTTCACAGTACTCAGTTGTAAATGAATTTTTAAAAGATGTATATTCTATTAAGGATGTATTCTGAATTTTAAATGGTCATTCCCCAATAAATTTTATGACTGTTAGACTTTGCTGTGTTTGGGCACAGTCAGCAAAGCATCAAAAAGTGAAAGGTTGAAGTTTTGCATTTGTGTAGGTTGTTTGCAAACACTCACTAGAGCAGCATGGCTTAAACACTCAGATTCTCAGGGAGGGTCCTTTTCTAGGAAGTGTAGCTACTGGAAGAGACTGTTAGACTGAGACCACGGCACTTGCTTGCTGTGTCCTTCACTCCTCAGCCTCTGGTGTGCTCTGTTGCTGCCGGGCCCTCTGCCCTCCCACACACTGGGGCGTACACCCTGGGCGGCCGGATGTTCCCACAGAAGAGGCAAGGTGTCAGGGTCTGAGAGGAACAGGAGATTCCATGGTAGGCAGAATCTAGAGGACTAGATGTTTAAGATCCTCTTGCTGTGTAATTCAAACAAGTTCTGGGAAGGCTATGAAAAACAAAGCACAAGCCTCAGCTCCCAGTTTGGCAGGCAGAAATTACCCTATTAGAAGTCTTTAGACACCCAGATCCTCACAGAACCAGGATCCAGAGTGAGGCAGTGCCTGTTTGGGGCTCATGCGGAGGGCTCCCCTCAGTCCTAGAGTGAGCTGTAAAGATGAGGGGGCACAGCAAGAAACCAGGACATGGGGTAGGGAGGGAGGAGGTGGCCATGCCTTTTCTGAACCAGTGTGAACTCCAGCTCCCTGCTAGGCCTGGAAATCTGAGGTGAAGGGTTAGTGTAAAGGGCCTGCAGGGTCTGTGTCTCTAGTCTCCCTGGCAGGAAGAGCAGGAAGAAGCTGAGCAGTTTCAGAGTGTGTCAGGTGGGGCCCGGCCTGTGTCCAGCCGGGAGGAGGCTGCCTGTTAAGATGAAGAAGGGAAGGTAGAGCTGTCGTTGCAAAGAGAGGCAGAGGCCTTCTGTTGTTTTGAGTCCATTGGTTATGATGGGAAGTTGGCCCTCATTCTTAACTTTTATTCACCTGTGTCTTTTTTCTCTGGCTCCTTTTAGTATTTTCTGTTTTTCTTTGGTTTTCTGCAGCTTGGCTAAGATGTGCTGAGGTGTGCATGGTGGTGTCCTCCGTCCCCTTTGGGATTTGCTTGTGTTATCTATACCCGTGACATGATTCCTCTTTTCCTACCAAATTTGGAAACTTTTGACCATTGTTTTTTCTCCTTGTCTTGCTGTCCTTTTTTTCTTTTATGGGACTGCCATTATACATGTGAGACTGCTAGTTTCTTCCCATCATTTTCAAAATTTTTTTGTCTTTATTAATCAGCATAGCTAATTTGAGGTGATCTGTTTTCAAGGTCAAGGTGCTCTGCATTGTTGGGTCTGCTCTGCTGTCCTGCTTATCCAAGAAATGCCTCATGTTGTTCGGCTCTCGTGTTTCCACTTGGTGCTCGTTCTGGAGTTTGATCCCTCTCCTGACAGCCCTCCTCACCCTGGCGGCTGCCGTCACTGCACACTTTCAGCCTCCTCCTGACTAACAGTCAGCTGTTGGTCCTTGCTCTTTGCATATCTAGGAATTTTTTATTGAACTCTGGATGTTTTGGACCTTACATCGTATTGGGTCTGGGTTCTGACTGGAGAGTGTGGTGTCCTTCCCATAGGCAGTCAGTACCTGGCAGGCCTCGGTCCTGAGGAGGCTTGGTGCTAGGCTTTTATTGATGGTTTATTTTGTTTCTGTCCTTCATTCTAGTTCCAGGTCCTTAATTCTAAGGAATTTAAAATCAACTTTGGGGTTTCAGTGGAGGCTTCAACACCCTTCCCCAATACATACTTAGGTGGACTTGAATCTCAAATACTGGCCCAGCCCTGGGCAGCCGCAGAGATCCCTTTGGCCTTCTGTAGTCCCTTTGGGAGGAGCTAGGCTCTTCAGGGTCTCACATATGTGCTCTGTTTTGGAATCAGCCAGATTTTGAGGGTAATCTGTATACATGATTGTGGTCTTTCCCTCTGTGTTTTCTCCATCGGGGTCACTCTCCTCACTCTCTGACTGTTCACGCAGCTCCAAAGCTCACTGTGCACCTGCAGTCCAGGAACCCTGCGCTGTCTGTGGTGACCTGCACATCTCCCTGCATCCAGGTTGCACCCATTCCAGTTCTGATTCCTTCAGCTGTTCTCCAGCACCTTTAAGCAACGTTTAAAACTGTTTTACCAAGGATTCATAATTATTAATAGCAGAGGATTAGTTAATACTCCTAACTCCTTGTTTCCAGAACCAGAACACTCAAACTGATTCTTAGTTACAAACTTTTAGGATGAAACCCATCACTTCGTCTTACTTAGACTTTGCTGCAAAACCCTAAGCTGCTGACACTTCCTAAGCAGTGTCCTTGGTTTCATCCTCCTTCCTTCCTCACGTTCTCAGCTTAACAGAATAGCAAGTCTTCAGCTGCATGAGAGTGGCTGGGGTTGGGGACCGAGGGTTGCGGTAGATCAGACAGTGGTGTGGGGCTGTGGTCAGGGCGTCTGCTGCACACACTGGTGGTGTGGGTGTTCACTGCTTTACTGCAGTGTGTCTCCTGACTCATGTTCTGTAACACCATCTTAAACCTCCAAAGTGGATGTTTTACTCTTAAATAGCTGAGGTTAACTTAGTGGTACGCGAGAGTCGCCTGTGTTAAACAGAGGTAAGAGCAGGTGCCTGGCTGTGACAAGGGGACGCGTCCTTCCTCCTTGTACTCTCTTTCGGTCAAACTCTGGGCTGTTAGGAATTTTCTATACTTAAAATTGACACTGGGCTAATTTACTAGGCTCTCGGTGTTCACCAAATCTTCCCTTTCTATTAAACTGTCAAACCCAGCTTCATCATTTCCTAATGTTTTAGCAACTCACTTACAAAAGCCTGCAAATCTGGGCTTTTGATGCCTCTGCACTGCAGTTCATATGCTCCTTGTGTAGACTGTACGCTAGCTGAGGCACAGCACAGACCTCTGGAACCCTCTTATCTACGCAGGCTGCTGCCCTTGCAGTGTGCCAGTGTCTAGCTGTGGAGTCCACTCACCCACTGAGCCCGGGGTTTGAAGATTGCAGCTCCAGTGAGGCCACCACACCTGTGACCGTGCAGCACGTCCGCCCTGCCAGGGTCAAGCGGCGCAAGCAGCCTCCGGTTCCCGCTCTGCCGATTGTGGGACAGCTCATGGAAATGGGTTTTCCCCGGAGGAACATCGAGTTTGCACTGAAATCGCTCACGGGCGCCTCTGGGAACGCCTCGGGCCTGCCTGGTACTGTGTTTCCTCACCAGCGTGCGTTGGTGTGGGGTTCACGTTTCAGGCTGGGAGTCCTCACATGGCCCATGGTGTGCCACATGTGTGTGCTTGCTCTTAGGTGTGGAAGCCTTGGTTGGGTGGCTGCTGGATCACTCTGATGTCCAGGTCACGGAGCTGTCGGACGCAGACACTGCATCTGACGAGTACTCAGATGAGGAGGGGGTGGAGGATCTGGACGACACAGCCTACCCTGTGGTCAGTGCCCCCCATGACTTGCCTGCACCCTGACTTGCTCCTACTGTGTGCCATGACTGTCCTGTGTGCTCCCCTCCTCTGTCCCTGGAGTCCCTAAGCTACTTACCTACAGCTCTGCTGGGCACAGGACAAAAGCTATCTGTTTTAACACTGAAGTGATGATTGGGTTTTTCTATATCAAAATTACTATTCGGTTCAAAACAGACTCTTGCTCAAATATCTGATGATGTTGGGTAGTCTCTAGAAGATGTTTTTTATTAGACTGGGCATGGTGGCTTATACCTGTAAGCCTAGCAGTTTGGGAGGCCGAAGTGAGAGGATCACTTCAGTAGTTCAAGATCAACCTGAGCAAGACCCATCTCTACAAAAAATAGAAAAATTAGTTGGGGGTTGTGGTGGGCGCCTGTATTCCCAGCTACTTGGTAGACTGAGACAGGAGGATCACTTGAGCGCAAGGTTTGAGGTTGCTATGAGCTAGGATAATGCCATGGCAAACTACCCGGGGCTACAGAGTGAGACTCTGTCTCTCAGAGAAAGAGAAGATACTCTATTAAAATGTCATGTTTTGTGTGATTGATTTCTGACCTGAGTAAATTGTTTTATAGGATTAATTTGGAAATGTCTCCAAAATCTGTTACTTCAGCTTTGAGATTTATTTATTTTTCCCATGCTACTATAGTTTTCTTTTATAAATGAAGATTTTTATAGTATGAAATATATAGTATTTTTAAAGTATGGAATATAATGTAGTATTTCATACTTTTTTTTTTTGAGACAGAGCCTTAAACTGTCGCATTGGGTAGAGTGCTGTGGTGTCACAACTCATAGCAACCTCCAACTCCTGGGCTTAAGCGATTCTCTTGCCTCAGCCTCCCAAGTAGCTGAGACTTACAGGCGCCTGCCACAATGCCCAGCTATTTTTTGGTTGTGGTTGTCATTGTTGTTTGACAGGCCTGGGCTGAGTTCGAACCTGCCAGCTGTGATGTTTGTGGCTGGCACCTTAGCCGCTTGAGCTCTAGGCACTGAGCCCATACTTTTTAATAGATTTCATAGACTTCTTTGTTTTTGTTTTTTTTTTTTGAGACAGACCCTCAAGCTGTACCCTTGGGTAGAATGCCATAGCATCACAGCTCACAGCAACCTCCAACTCCTGGGCTCAAGCAAGTCTCCTGCCTCAGCCTCCTAAGTAGCTGGGACCATAGGCACCCACCACAACGCCCGGCAATTTTTTTGGTTATTGTCATTGTTATTTGGTGGGCCCAGGCTGATTCGAACCCACCACCTTAGGTGTATGTGGCTGGCGTCTTAGCCACTTGAGCCACAGGTGCCGAGCTGCAGACTTCTTTGTTTAAGTAGATTAATCTAGTTTTTTCTTTTTTTAAAAAAATGTATTCATCTTTTGTAGTCTACTGGTGCTGTTGTGACAGAGAGCCGGACCTACAAAACACGATCTGATTTTCTGAGCAATGATGACTATGCTGTGTATGTGAGAGAGAGTGTTCAGGTGAGTCAGCATCTTGGGCTGGAGCCTTGATCACTATCTCCTGTATGCCAGGCGTCAGTGGACAGAGGTGCTTGTCCTCAGGGCACCTGCGTGTTGGTAGCCTAAGGCAGGACAGTTGGGGAAGTTAGCTGAGATAAGTTAGAAGTAGAGAATGGAGGGAAGGGATTGGAGAGAGGGGTATGTTATTGGGGCTGGTGGGGGCTGCATTGAGGAGGTGTGGGGATAGGAGAGCAGCTTAGCAGGATGGCACCCAGTCCTGAGGGATCAAAGGACAGAGGGGCAGAAGATGGGTGGGCAGTGGGGGAGGGGGAGACTACGTCACATCCACTGTGATGCAGAGATGGCTTATCTCACGGTGACATTTTTTATATGGTTTTTGTTAGTTTTCTTAAATCATTCTCCTGTCATCTAATTTTTAAAATCTAGTTATGTTTTATATGGTCTTATCCATCTTTAATCCTTTCTTTCCTTCAAATTCTTTTGTTTTCAGAGGAGGGCCCTAAAATCATCTCATGTAAATGTGTCAGTGTGTGTCCCTACTAGATAAAGCATTTTATTTTTAAATAATGAATGTTATGTAAAATAACCTAATATGATCTTATATCTGGTGCTTGTTCAGGTTTTCCTAGTTTTTTGAAAATGGCTTTGTATGGTTAGTGTTTTAAATACAAACGAGATCATAAACCTTATTAATATTTGGGTAATGTGTCTCTGAAGTCACATGGCTCCCCCTTGTCTCAGATTAGCTCAGGCTGCTATGACAAAATCCCCTGGACTGGCAGTAGCTTAACGACAGATGTTCACGTTTGGCTCTGGAGGTTGGGCTGAGGTCCTGGACTGGCAGTAGCTTAACAGACGTTCATGTAGGCTGTGGAGGCTGGACCAAGGTCCTGGACTGGCAGTAGGTTATTAGATGTTCATGTAGGCTCTGGTGGCTGGGCTAAGGTCCTGGACTGGCAGTAGCTTAACAGACGTTCATGTAGGCTCTGGAGGCTGGGCCAAGATCCTGGACTGGCAGTAGCTTATTAGACGTTCATGTAGGCTCTGGAGGCTGGGCCAAGGTCCTGGACTGGCAGTAGCTTATTAGACGTTCATGTAGGCTCTGGAGGCTGGACCAAGGTCCTGGACTGGCAGTAGCTTAACAGACGTTCATGTAGGCTCTGGAGGCTGGACCAAGGTCCTGGACTGGCAGTAGCTTACAGACGTTCATGTAGGCTCTGGAGGCTGGGCCAAGATCCTGGACTGGCAGTAGCTTAACAGACGTTCATGTAGGCTCTGGAGGCTGGACCAAGGTCCTGGACTGGCAGTAGCTTAACAGACGTTCATGTAGGCTCTGGAGGCTGGGCCAAGGTCCTGGTTGAGCTGATTTCTGGTGGGATCTTCTTCTGGCTTGTAGGTGGCCACCTTCTTGCTGTGTTCTCATATGGAGGTGGGGCTGGGATAGGGGTAGCTGCAGCCAAGCCGGGTGTTCTGGTGTCTCTTCTTCTAAAGAGACTAGTCCTGTTGGATCAGAGCTCTGCCTTTATGACCTATTTTAACTTTGTTACTTCTATAGAGGTTCTGTCCCCTAATACGGGGGGCTAGGGCTTCATTCAATACCATGAATTTGGTAGGAATACAGACATTCAGTCTGTAACAGCCCTCTTCCCCACCCTCATCCCTTTGTCATGCTGTTTATTTGTGGCCCCAGCTATGTTTTCTGAATGTCTTACATTCTGGATTTGAGGGTAGCTGCCTTGTGTTGGCTGTTTTCCTCTCTCCATTCCTCCAGTGAAGTAGGAGAGAGAGCTGGAGGGGAGTGCACTCAGGCCACATCTTAGTAGGAAGTCACTGTAGGGGGCAGTTCCCTCCTGCCTCATAGACGGATTAGGTCTTGTCACCCTGCTCCTTCCTGATGAAGTTCATGGTTTACCTTGCAGCTCTAGTAGCCACTGGTGTCATCACTTAGACTGGTGTTTCTCAACCTTTTTTATCTCATGGCATATTTGAACCAGTAGTTAAGCTTCCATGGCACACTTAAATTATATTGATTAACAATAGTGTAAAAAATAAAAAAAAGAATATATTTACTGTGCTTTGCACTTTTTTTTAAGAGACAGAACCTCACTTTGTTACCCCCAGTACAGTGCTCTGGTGTCCTAGCTCATAGCAACCTCAAACTCTGGGGCTCAAGCTGTTCTCTTGCCTCAGCCTTCCAGTAGCTGGGACTACAGGTGCCCACCCCAATGCCCAGCTATTTTTTTTTGTTGTTGTTGTTTGTTTAGCAGGCCTAGACCAGGTTTGAACCCACCAGCCCTGGTGTATGTGGCTGGCACCCCAACCACTGAACTATGGACACTGACCCTGTGCTTTGCACTTGGCTTGAAAATAATCTAATTAATGATCTTTAAAAATTGGGCACACTGGTATAAATCACTATCCTAGACCCATCATGAGAGACTTCCCCATAGTGATTTTCTAACTTTGTCATCCTTTCTGAATTTAGCTCAAGGGTTCTCAACCTTCCTCATGCCACAGCCCTTTAATACAGTTCCTGTGGGTCACAACCCACAGGTTGAGAAGTGCTAATTTAGCTGGAGTTCTCTTCAGTGAAGAAAACTATTTTATCAACCCTGGTTACTCTCTATAACACAGGGAGGCTTTATTAGTTTTCAGAATGATCTGCTGGGGCTGTGATGCTTATAAAAGTGACCAGGATGCTTTGTGTGTTTATTATCATGATGCATTCATGGGCTCTTAGAACTGGATATGGGTCAGTTGTTATTCCTTTGGATGTGGGAGTGTCCTTCTGAGGAATTGAGTGATCTCTGATGTGGCAAAAGGCAGTCCAGGCTTATCTTGTTTGTTTCCTACCTGAGACATAGAACCAACCGGTTTTCTAAAGAGCAACAGTTCCATTTAGCATTAAGTGATACTTAGATGAAATTCCTTCTTAAGAATAGAATGCTACTTGTAGCTTGTTTCATCTGTGTCATTGGACTGGATGTTCAATTCCATTTTAATTTTAGGTGGGAATGATGGTTAGATGCTGTCGAACCTATGAAGAAGTCTGTGAAGGAGACGTGGGTAAAGTCATCAAGCTGGATAGAGACGGCCTGCATGACCTCAACGTGCAGTGTGACTGGCAGCAGAAAGGGGGCACCTACTGGGTTAGGTACATTCACGTGGAACTGATAGGTGCTCATTCTTTATTGCATTCTGCTTTTTCTTAATTAGAGACACAGTTCCCAGAAATGAATGCTAATTACATTGCATTTATCTTTGTTGTCTGTAGGCTACCCTCCACCAAGTTCTTCTTCTCACATCAAGATTGGTGATAAAGTACGGGTCAAAGCCTCTGTCACCACTCCGAAGTACAAATGGGGGTCTGTGACACATCAAAGCGTAGGGGTTGTGAAAGGTAATATTATCTAGGGAACAAAATTCTGATTGTTAATTTTTCATTAACTAATGTGAATTTTTTCCTTTATGGGCAAGAAAAAGGTGTGAAGAAGGCCGTAGGATCTGTAGTGCTCTTGGCTTGTCAGTGCCTTCCATCCAGAGGCCACTGAGGATACACCTGTAGTTGAACTAAGTCAGATATATTAACCCATTGCAATTTGGGAGGACACATATCTTAGGGAACAGAGTGTCTTTGTCAGAAGACGTGAGTAAGGACTAATGAGGCTTGTGGTGGATATTTGGGCAGGGTGTAAGGAAGCACGGGTTGGGAGGGGTCATTTTAGAACTAAAGCGTCTTAAATAAATCGTATGTAGCAAGCAGAGAGAATGGAGCAAGGCTGAAGTTATGATCGGTCAGGAGATAGTTGTTTACATCACCAGAAGAGGGGATATGTGTTTGTGGTTTGGATTAGACATGACCTGGATCACACCTGGCTAAGGAGCTGTTTTGTTTGTTTCAGTCTTGGCCCATCTGTCAGAGGCCAGCCTTGTCTGGCATTGGGGTTCTGTCACACAGCCTGTTCTGAGTGACAGGCCGGTTCCGGGCTGTCAGAGACTACTTTTCTTTCTCATGTCAAATAAAAATTTAGGTCTGAATTTAAGAATTGGAAATACACCAATGATGGAAGTTAGGAAGTGGACATGCCCCACTCGGGCTTTATTGTGATGTTCCTAGCCATTCCCCTGGCTCACTTTGAAAGGAATATTATGTCCATTTTGATAATCGCATGAGCAATAATCAAATATGCACACGATCTTATTTTTAGACTCTTTTGATACCATAAAGAGATGCTTTATTTTTTCTGTGAACTGTGCTGTAGAAAGCTATTTATATCAAATTGCTTAAAAAATAGTCACATTTGACTTGACAGTACTTCCCCAGTGAATAGGGGTGGTGGTAAAGTTTCTCAGGTAACATAAGAACACATGGCCTAGAGCGGTGCCTGTGGCTCAGTGGATAGGGTGCTGGCCCCATAACCAAGGGTGGTGGGTTCAAACCCGGCCCAGGCCATACTGCAACAAAAAAATAGCCGTGTGTTGTGGAGGGTGCCTGTGGTCCCAGCTACTCGGGAGGCTGAGGCAAGAGAATCGCCTAAGCCTAAGAACTGGAGGTTGCTGTGAGCTATTTGATGCCGTGGCACTCTACCAAGGGCGGTAAGTGAGACTCTGTCTCTTAAAAAAAAAAAAAAAAGAACACATGGCCTCTTTAATGTTTTACTTTATTGTAATATTTGTCTTTGTTTAAGAATTCTTAATAAATTTATAAACATAAAAAGACATTTTAAAAACAAGAATTTAGGTTTAGAGACAAGAATTAGTTTCTAGGTTAATGTTTTGAGTGGCACATGGCATTTATCAAAGAATAAGAAGTTTTTTGCTTTTCTTTTTGAGACAGAACCTCATTTATCAAAGAATATGAAGGGTTTTTTTTGTTTTGTTTTGTTTTGAGACAGAACCTCAAGCTGTTGCCCTGGGTAGAGTGCTGTGGCATCACAGCTCACAGCGACCTCCAACTCCTGGGCTCAAGTCATTCTCCTCCCTACACTTCCTAGTAGCTGGGATTACAGGTGCCTGCCACAACGCCCAGCTGTTTTTTGGTTGCAGCCATCATTGTTCCCGGGCTGGATTCGAACCCGCCATCTCAGGTGTAGGTGGCTGGTGCCTTAGACACCTGAACCAAAGGGGCCAAGCCAAATAGGAGAAGTTTAACATTATTAGTGTGGTTTTTTTTTTTGCTAAGCTACTGAAAGTATGTAGTAAATGGGATTTTTGACACTGTAATGAAAATCAAACACATGAAATTTCTTACTGTGGAAAATTTTAAACATATCCAGAAGAAAAGAGTATAGTACAGGCAGTCCCTGGACTGTGGGTGACCTGGCGTACGACATCCATATGTGTGAACAGGCTTCTAAGGTGCTCAAGGATAATTTTAACTAAATAATTAATAATCTGGGAACTCGTTTGTCCCACATGTAAACAGATCTGCATGGACTAGCAGCATGTTGGTACAGGGTCTCCGTCCGTGCCCACAGCAGGTCTCCCTGCTCTGTGGTCCTTTATGCACATCCTCCCTCTGATGGTAGCTTCTTGGTTTGAGTTTTGAGTCTGTGATTACTATGTGGCAGTGCCTGCAGAGTGAGAAGTCCACTGCAAATCCAGATAGCCCTGCAGGGAGGAGAAAGGTCATGAACAGTGAAGACCACAATAGAAACAAACATTTGGAGAAAGGACAGACGCTGTCATTAACTGGAAGAGGATAAAGTGAGAATAAGGGAACGTGTGAAAAGCAGTGCTGCGTGAGACTACCAGTCACTAGTAGGCAGGGTAGTGGATTAATTGCTAAAGTGGAAAGATTACTTATTGTTGGTTTGATTAGAAGATCAAAATAAATGTAACATTTCTGTCAGCCTAAGATTGATGCAACAGTAGGTAAGTAGGTAAGTATTAACCTTTAATATTCTTTTCTGAAATTTTTCCTGTCTCCTATCTAAACTTTTTATATAATTTTATGTTGTGTTTGAATTAAAAGGGTGTAATAGTTTCTATAACTTGTTAATGCAGTGCAGGGACATTATTGTTATTTCAGTATTATATGGTATTATTATTACATATGCGCCCCCAGAGTATTCTTCTTGTTGTTATCATTATTATTACCATATATGTGCTATTCCTCAGAGATCTGAGTTACATACAAAGACATTCTCTGGAATGTTATCTCGCCTGTGACCTGGGGATCACCTATAGAATCAGTCACCGTGTGCCCATTACACAGCCTCAGTATCTGCCACATCCTGGCCATAATTTTTTGATCCATCATCCCCTCCCTTGATTATTTTTAAGCTAGTCCTTAGCATCATGTGTTATTTCATCCATAAGTATCTCAGTACTTGTCTCTAAAAGATTAGTACTGTATATAAAACCTAAATTAATATAATATCACATGGCTAAGTATAGCTTTAATTTCCAGTGTAGATTTTTACTGGTGATAAAGGAGATGTTTCAGGTGATTTCTACTCTGTCCTAGCTTTCAGTGCTAATGGAAAAGACATCATTGTGGACTTCCCCCAGCAGTCGCACTGGACAGGCCTCTTATCAGAGATGGAGCTGGTGCCCAGTGTTCACCCTGGAGTCACGTGAGTTCTGATTTTTATCATTGCTAGATTTGTTTGTGGAAGAATGGGGTTTTTTTGAATTAAGTGTAATAAATGATCTCATCCTTTTCTTATCTGTTAAATGGCAATTTAAAAACAGATGTGATGGCTGTCAAATGTTTCCTATCAATGGATCCAGATTCAAATGTAGAAACTGTGATGACTTTGATTTTTGTGAAATGTGTTTCAAGACCAGAAAACACAACACCAGGCATACATTTGGCAGAATAAATGAACCAGGTATGACAGAATGATTACGTTCTCTCTTGTACCAAATATTATTATTTTTGACTTGATAATAAGATAGTTATTGTGGACACAAATGTAGGGGAGCTTACTTTTGTAAGGCTCCTGTGGATATAGTGAGCACAGTGAAGATAGAAGGTGGTCTTACCCACTGATGACTGGCCCTCTTTTAAGAAGGAGGGGAGAGTGAGAATAACTAGGTTTGTTTGCTTGTATTTTCATTAAAAAATACTAAAAGACTGGGAAGCCGAGGTGAGTGGATTGCCTAACCTCACAGGTTCAAGACCAGCTTGAGCTGGAGCGAGACCTAATCTCTAAAAATATCTGGGTTTTGTGGCAGGCACCTGTAGTCCCAGCTACTGGGGAGGCTGAGACAAGAGAATCACTTAAGTCCAAGAGTTTGAGGTTGCTGTGAGCTGTGATGCCACAACACTCTACTAAGGGTGACAAAGTTAGACTTTGTCTCCAAAAATAAATAAATAAATAAATAAAAATAACTAAAAGAATCTCAAGAAATGAAAGAGTTTAGTTGCATGGAGTATGGAACTGGTTAGATGAATAATGAGTTTTTATTTTTATGCCTTTTTTAATATATTTTATTATGACAAAATATATAGAGGGTGCCATGAAAATATATACACATTTTAAGAAAGGAAAAAATTGTATTAAAATTATAATGCTCAGTATATACTGGTGACACTTGTTATCTTGTGTATTATACCTTACGTCTCTTATAATTGCAGAAGTCCTACGTGTTGAGTATTACAATCTTAATACAGTTTTTTCCCTTTCGTAAAACTTACATACTTTTTTTGGCATTTTGTGTATATGACTTAAAATTAGCTTCTGAGTTCACACAACAATCACCGCTCTCTATTTCCAAACTTGTCCACTGCCCCACAGAGAAACTCTGTGCCTGTTAAGCAATTTGACTTCCACATTTGCCCCTTTGACATTCCTGACAACCTTGAATCTTTGGTCTCCGTGAATTCGCTCCAAGTACCTCATGTAAATGGAACCAAATATTAATACTATCTGTCCTTTAGTATCTGTCTTATTTCACTTAGCATAATGTCTTGAAGGTTCATCATGTTGTAGAATGTTTCAGAACGTCATTCCTTTTAATGGCATAGTAACCTTCCATTGTCTGTACGTACCCATGCATCTGTTAACAGACATTTGGGTTGTTTCCACCTTTTGGTCATTATGAATTGTGTTGCTATGAACACTGGTAGCTGTTGAGCCCCTGTTTTCAAAACTATTGTGTATGTACCTAGGAATGGAATTGCAGGGTCATATGGTAGTTCTTTGTCTAGCTTTTTAAGTAATTGTCAAAATGTTTTCAACATTTTGTGCCATTTTACCTTCCCACCAGTGGTGTGTGAGTGTTCCAGTTTTTCTGCATCCCCACCAACACTTGTAATTTTCCATTTTTCAACATGGCTGACCTAGTAGGTGAGAAGTGGTACCTGTGACTTTGATCTGACCTTCCCTGGTGCTGTGATGTTGAGCCTCTTTCCATGTGCTTTTAAGTCCTTCACTCATTAAAATCTGCTGATGTTGAACTGTATGAATTCTTTATAGATTCTGGACATTAAACCCTTCTTAGGTATTACTTGCACATCTTTTATCCCATTCTGTAAGCTATCATTTCATTCTCTTGGTAAGGTCCTGTGATGCATGAAAATTTTTAATTTTAATGAAATCCAATTTATCTACTTTTTTCTTTTGTTACCTGTGCATTTGGCTTTTTCTTTGAATTTATTGTCAATTTAAATAACCATTGCCAGACCCAAGGTCATGAATATTGGCCTCTGTGTTTTTTTCTAAGGGTTTTGTAGTTTTAGCTCTTAAATTTAGCTTTTTGATGCACTTTGAGAAACTTTTTAAAATATGGTGCAATCTAAGGATCCAGCTGCATTCTTGTACATGTGCATGTCTGGTTGCCCTGCTCCGTTTGTTGAAAAGGTGCTCCTTTTTATTGAATGGTCTTGACGCCCTTGTTGGAAATCAGTTGACCAGAGAAGTAAGGATTTATTTCTGTACCTTTAGTTCTGTTTATCTCCAACCTTCTTGTAATTCCTTACTATCTTATTAATTCTGATGTTTTCAGGAGAATTTATTTGTTTTTGAATATTTTTGTCTGGTTCTTCTTAGCTTCAAATGGGGAGCCTAGTTGAATTTCTAGATTTGCCATTAATGGAAGTAGAAACATTTTACAAATTTGATTTTTGCTTTGTATTTATATATTTTTTAATTTTGATTTTAATTTTTGCTTTGTATTCATAAAAGTTTGTTTATTTGTTTGTTGAGACAGAATCTTCCTCTACTGACTGGGCTAGAGTACAGTGGCATCACCATAACTCACAGCAACCTCAAATTCTTAGGCTCAAGTAGTCCTCCTTCCTCAGCCTCCCAAATAGTTGGGACTATAGGCACCAGCCAGCATGCCTGGCTAATTTTGTTATTTTTAGTAGAGACCAGATCTTGCTCTTGTTTAGGCTGGTCTCAAACTCCTGGCCTCAAGTGATCCTCACTTCTTAGCCTCCCAAAGATTATAGGTGTGAGCCGCTGTGTCTGGTCTATATTTATAAAAGCATTTCTAATAAGAACATTTTCTGTGAGCACTGTTATTGAACTTTTCCCAGAACTTATCATATTCTTGTGCTGTTACCTGAGAGATTTTAGTGGTATATATCATAGTATTATATAGACTTTCCCTCATAAATTGTTGTAAAATATCTTGATTAGATTTTTAATGCCATTTTTGACATTTATCAGTTCCTTTAAATTTGAAACTTTTTCTTGAAGTAGCTCATCATGTCAAATTCTTGATTTTGGACTCATGATTCTGCCCTGTGGTAACTCTTCTTTTTGAACATGTGAAATAGGACAGTCAGCAGTATTTTGTGGCCGTTCTGGAAAACAGCTGAAGCGTTGTCACAGCAGTCAGCCTGGAATGCTGCTGGACAGCTGGTCCCGCATGGTGAAGAGCCTGAACGTGTCGTCCTCGGTGAACCAGGCGTCTCGTCTGATTGATGGCAGCGAGCCCTGCTGGCAGTCGTCTGGGTCACAAGGAAAGGTAATGTATGGCAGGGGTGTCTGGAAGCACTTTTTTTTATTCACATTATTTTGCATTTTAGATCTTCAAAGTTAACTTTGAAAAACCTACAGTGTTTTACTAATGGCACTCATTTGTTAGTACTCATTTTGTATTTTACTTTATAAGTTATTTCAGAGTTATAGAATTATATGCCATCCAGTTCTTTTGTTTGTTTGATTCATTTTGGAGACAGGGTCTTGCTCTGTTGCCTGGGCTAAAGTGGCTTCACCTAGTTTACTTAGCCTCCAATTCCTGGATAGGCTCAAATGATCAACCTGCCTCAGCCTCCCAAAATTCTAGTTTTACGAGTGTGAGCCTCCTTACCTGGCCCAAAAGTTTCTTTGAGTCATTCTTAACCACTAGACTTAAGTGCCTTGCAGGGACCTGAGGTGTCTGTGTTTGCCACTCTCACAAGGAGTGACCACAGTCCTCT
>CAUYQV010163933.1:0-10898 GCA_963574575.1 Galagoides demidoff
GGGGTCATCCTGGGGCTCATCTCCCTGGACTCCAGACTGCACACCCCCATGTACTTCTTCCTCTCACACCTGGCCGTCGTCGACATCGCCTATGCCTGCAACACGGTGCCCCAGATGCTGGTGAACCTCCTGGATCCAGCCAAGCCCATCTCCTTTGCTGGCTGCATGATGCAGACCTTTCTCTTTTTGAGTTTTGCACATACAGAATGTCTTCTCCTGGTGGTGATGTCCTATGATCGGTATGTGGCCATCTGCCACCCGCTCCGGTACTCTGCCATCATGACTTGGAGAGTCTGCATCACTCTGACAGTGACTTCCTGGATTTTAGGAGTCTTCTTGGCTCTGGTACATCTAGTGTTGCTCCTACCATTGCCCTTCTGTGGACCCCAGAAAGTTAATCACTTTTTCTGTGAAATTATAGCTGTTCTCAAACTTGCCTGTGCAGATACACACATTAATGAGGTCTTGGTTTTGGCTGGAGCAGTATCCGTGCTGGTGGGCCCCTTCTCTTCAATTGTAATATCTTACATTCATATTCTGTGTGCCATCCTGAAGATCCAGTCAGGGCAGGGGCGGCAAAAAGCCTTCTCCACCTGCTCCTCCCACCTCTGTGTGGTTGGACTCTTTTATGGCACAGCCATTATCATGTATGTTGGACCCCAATATGGGAACCCCAAGGAGCAGGAGAAATATCTCCTGCTGTTTCACAGCCTTTTCAACCCCATGCTCAACCCCCTGATCTACAGTCTGAGGAACAAAGAAGTCAAAGGTGCCCTGATGAAGATGTTTGAAAAGGAGAGAACTTCATGAAAGCCTTGAACACAACAAAATAACTGGGTTGCAGGGTCTGTGAGAAGTTATCTGATCTAGCACCTATGCGGGATACACACACAGGCTCTACATCATCCTTTCCATCTTTTTGGAAGCTCCTCTGGGTACCTCCCATTCTGCTTTCTTCTCCCTAGCATTGGTTCTTCACGATTAAGGAAAGTATCTTTATTTTTTTTGAGGCACGATCTTTTTCTGACACCTGGGCTAGAGTGTAGTGGTGTCACACTAGATCATTGCAGCCATGAACTCCTGGGCTCAAGAGATCTTCTTATCTCAGCCTTCCAAGAAGCTGGGACTACAGGCATACAGCACCATGCCTGGGTGATTTTTCTATTTTTTTGTAGAGATGAGATCTTGCTATATTGCTCAGGCTGGTTTCAAATTCCTGGCCTCAAGCAATCCTTCCACTTTGACCTCTCAAAGTGCTGGGGTTTGAGCCACCATTCCCAGCTGAAAGTACCTTTATACTAGCCATATACACACCATTAATGTGGTCATGCAAATGTTCTGAATAAGAGGAAATAAATTTGTATCATTTTGTTCTGTAAGCAGGACTTGTAGGCAAAATTTTAATTTAAAAAGACAGAAATTTGTAGAGTATTTAAAATATAGGAGTTGGGACAGAATGATAATGTTGTTAGGTAAATATTTTTGATTCAGCAAGTGTCATCTCCTTTAAAAATAGGTTGGAATCTAAAATATTTGTATGTATTTCTATCATAGTGATTTTTCTAAGGCATAAACAAGTTAGAACAATAAGTTCATGAACCATCAATTTAAGAAAAAGAGAACTGAAAATATAACTGCGTGTAAGTCACAGCAATAAGAAAACCCTAGCAGGTGACATGCTAGTAAATGTCTAGACATAGTAGAGTTTTTCTATCTCTTCATCTCTGCTCATGGGAGCAGCAGGAGATCTGTGGGATACAGATCTAAGAAGAAGAGAACAGAATGGAAGTAACTAAATATCCCTGAAAAATGATGTTTTCTCTTATTGCTTTGATCAATTGTCTCCTATGAAAACAAAACAAAATTTGGAGAGACTATCCTGGCAAATAATGACAGACTGTAACTCTTGTGGTGACGAGTGAACCAAAGATACTGGAGCTAGAAATTATCAGGAATAATTTGATTTTAAATTAAGATATTTGAGGTAAGTCAAATAAGCTTACTCAAATATGAGACTCTTTCACATAATTATGAAATGTTTTACTCAAATACGAGACTCACTTAATTATGAAGTGAAGGGAAATTAGAGTTAAGAAGACTCTCAAACTGGGAAAGAGAAATATCCAACTTTTTCAATAAGGTATGTTTTGTGAAAAGATGTTTTGATAGGGAAAAATATGTGGATTTTCTCTCAAAAATCATCTCTTTTGTTAGGACATCCATTATACAGACATGATGCTATGACAAAAAAGAAAAAGTCAAAACACGTGTGTTTTGGGTTCAGAGAGACCAGGGTTGTTAAAAGTTCTGCCAGTTGCTACATGTGCAAGTTGTGTAATTTACTTGAATTCTTTGGAATTTAGGTTTATCGTGTGTAAAATGAGGTCACTAATACCAAGCTGATAGGTTTGTTGGGAAGATAAGAGGGACTGCTATGTGAAAATGTTCAGCAGAATCTGTTGCTCATCATAAGTACACAATAAGTGGCATTTATTAATGTTAACCATGACACACATTTATCATATCTTTAAAGAACAAGGGAAACTTACAAATAAAATAATGGGAAATCATATTACCCATTATACCAGAAAGAAGCAGAATGTTACAAATCTTAGCCTTTTATCTGACGTAAAATGCCATAATGTCAAATAATTTATGAAGTAAAGTACTCATAGAATCTTTGGTTTACAATCTAATTTCTCTAAAGAAATAAAAAGTAAATGGATAAATACAGCCCCCAATTTTTAAAATGTATGTATATGCACACACACATACATGCAGACATACACACACACAATGCTAGGTCCTGGAAATAAAGGGACAAATAAGACACATTTCCTACTATTTCCTTACTCAGTGTCTCATGGGGAGAATAAAAGAGATATGTAAATGGAAATTCACAATCCCATATAATAAATGAATTACCAAGACACACACGAGGTGCTTATGTAGCCCAGAGGAAGTTGTCCAAGGATGACTTCCTCAAGAAGGCTATCTTTTTTCTTTTTTAATTTGCTTTTACTTTTCTTGTTTTTATTTTTATTATTGTTTCAGGTAAATTTGAGGGTACAAAGAGGTTACAATGTTTGCATTGTTAGGTAGAGTCCCTCTTATAATTGTGTCCTACCCCCAGATGTGTGCCATACACCCTAACATTGTACACATTAAGTGGGAACACATCCATCCCCCACCCTCCTCTCCTCTCCTCACTGCTCATTCCCCCACTCCCACCCTGAATTGATTTCTGTTTTTATCTTAGGTGGGTGTGTATTAGATCACGTGCTGGCTTCATATTAGTATTGAATATGTTGGATCCTTGCTTCTCCATTCTTGTGATACTGTACTAAGAAGAATGTTTTCAGTTCCATCCAGAATGGATTAACGAACTGTGGTATATGTATGTATACCACAGCCATTGAAAATGATGGAGACTATACATCTTTTACATTAACCAGGAGCCATCTTAAAGGATAGATTAGGTCAGACATCCTCAAACTATGGCCTGCGGGCCACATGCAGCCAGCCTAGGACATCTATCCAGCCTGCCAGGTGTTTTTGCTGCTGCTGACTGTCCTGCTTGGCAACCGACTCATCCCGGGGCCTGCAGTCTGGCCCTCCAGCAGTGTGAGGGACAGTGAACTGCCCCCTGTTTAAAAAGTTTGAGGACCCCTGGGTAGGCAGTGGTGTGGCAGGAAACAAGCCAATTATAAGCTGCAGGGGGACAAAACAGCCCAGAGTTTTTCAGATATAAAATACAAGGCAAGGACAGGTGAGAAGCAGGCTTGAGAGAAAACAGAATATGGTGGAACTTACATTCCAGCCCAATGATATTGAAAATATCCTATAGGAAATGTCAAGTTGGGTTATAATTATGAAAATACCAAGCAATCAGGTTTCATATAGAAAAGTCTTCTGGGTCTATGTGGATGGAAGATTTGAAGTCACTGGATCAGTGTCAGAGAAATCAGTGAAAAGCTCCTGTGTCAGACTAGCTGGGAAATTCTGGTAGAGGCTGAGCTCAAGAAGTGCATGAGAGAATAAAGTAAAGTAATTGAACTGGAAGAGAAGGTGGAAATGAGAATAATGTAGTGGTTGCTTAGGTATGTAGAATGAATAGTGGGAACTTTTCTATTAAAGACATGCCAAGAAATGCACAACTTCTAAGTTCATCTCAGTAAATTACAAATTAAACACACTCATTAACGACTTCCTAGGGTGATAAATAAAACACTGCTGGCATCCCAGTGGCATCACCATGCCCTTCCCTGATTACAGCTTCTTCCCTCCTCCCACAGGTTCGTTATCCTGACTTATAACAGCACATATTGGTATTTATAAATAAAAGGTACACATACAGAGCACACATTATTGTTTTAATCACCTTCTTTCACATGTTTGTGAGATTCAGCCTGGTTTTTGTGTATAGCCGTAGCTCATTTTCCTTTTTTTTTTTTTTTGAGACGGAGCCTCAAGCTGTCCCCCTGGGTAGAGTGCCACGGCATCACAGCTCATAGCAACCTCCAACTCCTGGGCTCAAGCGAGTCTCCTGTCTCCGCCTCCCAAGTAGCTGAGACCACAGGCGCCTGCCACAATGCCCGGCCATTTTTTGGTTGCAGCCATCATTGTTGTTTGGCACCGGGCTGGGGATTCGAACCCACCACCTTAGTTGTACATGGCTGGTGCCCTAGCTGATTGAGCCACAGGCACCAAGCCATTTTCCTTATTTCATAGCATTGCATTGTGTAAACGTATCACAATTTATGCATCATTTCTGGTAGATGTTTGAGTTGTCTGTCATTTCAGCTATAACAAATTATTATTCCAAGGATGTTATTATAGACATCTTTGGGGGCCCATACATAATCAGTTTGTTAGGTGTCTACCCATGGGAATTCTGGGTCATGAGTGCTGTAGACTGGATCTACTTTGACTTGAACTCCTGACAGGTTGCCTATAGAATTATCATTATTATCACTTACTTATGACTTAAAATGTACCTCACACTGAGCTAGATATTGTTAACACAATGATAAGCTATATATACATAATTTCGGCCCTTAGTGTCTCATTCTTCCCTCGCTACCTTACTGTTTACTGATGCTATGAACTTCTGGCCCCGGTTGGATCACCCCCCAAACCCTCCTGTATGAGGCTGTTTCATGTGGACCACAGGGTTTCCTGTGAAAGCTCTGCCCTTCCTTTTCTCTCATTTGCATCCACCAACACAATCTGGGGGAATGGGGACTCATCTGAATCCCTTCCAGAGAATAGCAATGCAGCTAGGAGCCAGGAGAGCTGCCCTACGCTCTTCCTTCTAACCAGAACAGTTTTTTGGGACTCAAGTCTCCTGACTTAACCTGCCTGGGTGTTTTAGGAAGCTGCCCTGCCTACATTAATGATCTCCTGCCAACTATGCAAATGAGTATCAGTCACAGGGAAATGTTTCCTCTGTTTTCTGATTTATTCTCATCATATCCAACAACCCTTTGGGATTTAAGACTAGAGCAAAGAAGCCAGGATATATGCGCATCTGACCACATAATTTTCCTACCTGGCTTCTTTTGGGGACCAGACGAACAGGCTTTCCAGCATTCTAAAATGGCTCTTAGACTGAGTTTTCACTACCTCTTGTTTTTAGAAACTTCAGTGGTTCTATTAGCTTGAGTTCCCCCCAAATAAAACTTTATGTGAAACCGTTTGTGATTTCATTAAAAATGAGGGAAAACAGGAATCACACAGGAGAGCAGGGAGAGAAAGTTCAAATGTGCCTCACGAAAGCTGGCCACTGCTGAAAATCATTTCACAAAATTTGTTTCCTGGTGAAATGGCATGGCTTAGAACAGTTCATCAGGAGCAGTTAGAGCAAAGAATTAAACATTTCTGTTGTCTCCCATTGGTCAGAGGTGTGCCTTGGTCTGTGGGGTATTAATTTTCCCACAGTAGAGGTTGTACACATCTCATAGCTACCTAGTCATGACCAGGCTACTGGTGAGACCACTCTACTCTGACTCACACCTTTCTTCAGATCCCAAGAGGAATGCAAAGTGGCATGATGTAAGGCACTCTTGGGTTATTTCTGGGTAAATTCAATTAGATGAGAACCCCAGAACTGCTCACAGTGGTGGCTGAGATGGAATAAGTGGACAAGGGTCCCAGAAATCTGAGGCTGTGGTATGTGAGATGCATCTATTACAAGGACTAAGTTCTATAAAACTGGATCTTGATTTATTAATGAGTCATAATGCATTTAGAGATCTTTCTCTGAGGCAAAGCCTGACTTTTATAACTATTTTGCTAAAGACTTTTTTTAAAAACCCAATTCAGGCTGTCAAAATCTGGGTAGAGATTGCCTCTTTCTGCCTGCATATTTGCTATAATTATCTTAAACCCAACGGGAAGCAATAAGCTTGAATAATTAAAATTTGGCTCTCTCTGCATCATGTAATTTATTTTTGAAAGGGAATAACAGTAAAGTGGCTCCCTTCAGTGACTGTTTAGTTTTTGGATTTCTAACTCATGCTTTGGAATAGACACTGAAAATGAGTTTATGGCAAAACACTTAAAAATACTGGGTAAAATATTAAACAAACCAACATCATTTAAAATGCAGATTTGGATTTACGAGAGAGGAAATAAAATTCTCAGAGGACAAAAATTACACAGAAATCAAACTGAGGGTTATGAGAACACAAGCTAGCAACTAGCAGAAAAACAAAGTAAACAGTAAAAATAGAAGGCTGTTCTTTAGGGTCTTTGCCAATCCCCAAGAATCACAAATTAAAATGACTCCAAAGTCAAATCCTTCACCTATGTAAGGTGTGAAAGTGGAATAAAAATGCTTTTGTAAAATAAGAACCTCCACCCTTGCCACCAGGAATAAATAATAAGGGTTACTGACTGACTTTTATGATTAAAACAAAAGAATTCAGAAGACAATGAAATTATTCTTTAAAGTGTTGTGAAAACTAACAGCCTATATCCAGATATAGCCTATGTTTAGAAGATGCTATTGAAAATTTAAGATAAAAGTGTTATCAGACAAAGAAAAAAGAAAGGAAGAAAGAGACACTGAGAGTCTTCATTGCCAGTCAGCTGGCGCTGTAAGAAATGCTAGCAGTTTTGTTCTGACTGCACAAAATGCTCCCTGATGGTCATAGGCAGTTATGTTTTGTTATCCTAAATAGCAACAATGTTGTCTTTGTCCTTTGTGACTATGATATGTCCATTATATGCCTCTGATCTGTTTTCTTTTCCTTTATTCTTCTGTGATTTGATACACTTTTTGAATTCATGGAAGGGTTTACTTCATCCTTTAAAAACTCTCAGATGAAATTTGTTTTTGACTAATTTTATTTACCTTTCCTCCTGCAAATTAGATAGATTTTTAGCCACAACCCACATACATTTTAAAATCTGTTCCATATTCTTTTATTTTGCTTTTATGCTTCTATTTCAATCTTTTCTATTAATCTTTACTAGACTTTAATAATCTTCTAATGAGTTCAGCCTGCTGATAAATAATCTAATGCTTCTTAATTTCAGTTTTGTATGTTGCCATTTTATAATATCTATTTGATTTTTTTTTTTTTTTGAGACAGAGCCTCAAGCTGTCCCCCTGGGTAGAGTGCCATGGCATCACAGCTCATAGCTACCTTCAACTCCTGGGCTCAAGCGAGTCTCCTGCCTCCGCCTCCCAAGTAGCTGGGACCACAGGAATCCACCACAATGCCCGGCCATTTTTTTTTGGTTGCAGCCATCATTGTTGCTTGGCGGGCCTGGGCTGGGGATTCGAACCCGCCACCTTAGGTGTACGTGGCTGGCGCCTTAGCCGATTGAGCCACAGGCGCCGAGCCTATTTGATTATTTTTAAAGATTCTAATTCTTTGTGGAAATTCTACATTTTCCAAAATTTTTTTATATCTACGACTCCATTTAGTTTACCATATCAGATATAGTTACTTGGAAGTTGTGTTTGAAGCTTTGATATCCACATTGTATCTGGAAGTCTTACAATGACATGTTTTCTCTTTATTATGGATCAGTTTTTCCTGTTTTTTTTTTTCTGCTTTAAAAAAAATTTCAGATTATTATGAGGGTACAAATGATTAGCTTACAATGTTTTCATTTGACAGGTACAGTCCCTGTTGTAGTTGTGCCCCTCACCCAGGAGGTGCCATACACCCTTACATTATACCCATTAGGTGAGACTGCACCAATTCCCCTTCCTTCCTTCCCTCCTTCCCGAAACTTGAATTAAATTGAGTTTTTCTCTTGTGTGGGTGTGTATTAGTTCATCTACTGGCTTCATATTCATATATAATACATTGGATACTTGCTTTTCCATTCTCATTATATTTTACTAAAGAGACTGTTCTCCATCTTTATCCAGATTAATACAAACATGTAAAGTCTTCACCTTTTTATGGCTGAATAGTATTCTATGGTATACCTATACCACAGTTCATTAATCCATTCATTCATATGTTGATGAGTAGTTGGGTTGGTTCCATATTTTGGCAATTATAAATTGAACTGTGATAAACAATCTAGTGCATATGGCCTTAAGATAAAATAATTTTTTTCTTAAGCCTAGTAATGTGATTGCAGGATCAAATGGAAGGTCTATTTTGAGTTCTTTGAGTATTCTCCACACTTCTTTCCAAAGCTGCTGTATTAGTTTGCAGTCCTATCAGCAGTGTACATTTTTTCACATTTTGAATGATAAATGGTAGAGCCTCTCTATTCCATAATATTCCTCTAAAGATTTGCCTTTCTTCGTATAAGCAATTATAACTGTGTCTGTTCACTCTCCATCCTGGCTACATTGTACCTTCAATGCCCCCAGAACTTTGCAACTTCTAAAATCACTTTTCAGCTCTGTTCAGGACTTCTCAGCAGTCAGTCTCACAAGAACTGTTGTCTGCTATGCCTCCATGAGCCTGGCATCTTTGAACTGAGCTTTGGCTTAAAAGAAACACCTATGCTTAATTTGGGTCCTCATTGCCCTACCATAAAATCTGAACTTCCTCACCAGACCTTGACTTCAAGATCTGTTATGTACAGTCAGGGAGGCTACATAGCTTTCTCTTTGGACTTCATTTTCCTGGTCACTGCTTGGAAAATGCCTTCTGGGAGAATCAATCTCTCTCTATCTTTCTTTCTAATATACATACCAGAACAGTAATTTCCATTTAAATCCATATGATTATTGAAGCTGAGAAGCCTCATGATCTGCCAGCTGGAGGAGCCCATGGGATAGTCCCAGCCCAAGTCTTATTCTAAAGGCAGGAGAAGGCCCTAGTATTTATTTTAAAAAAAAATGTAATGGTGTGTGTTTGGTGGCCCAGTGCCGCTATTATCTACTATAGCTTCATGAAACCTCAGGCTGTAATTAGCAATGAAACCAACGCGGTAAAATGATGAGGATTAAGCATCTGTGATTGGTCAATAGAGACAGGATAATCCTCTTGCAAGACAACACTCAACCACATGAAACACAAGACACTGCTCGAACTACATAAGCTAGACTCTGTCATCCCTCATATTGACCTGACCCTCCACCATCTGACTCCCACTTCTTTCAGGCCTTGGCCCACTACTTTCAAGGAAAAATATTTAATTCTCAATAAGCTGTAGAAAATACCTTTCCCAGTTTGATCACCACTCACTGTCCAGGCTTCTTCACTGCTTGCCTACACAAGCTATGGTTAAGATGATAAAACTATGTCTATAGCTTAAGTACATGTAGTTTAATTAATTATATTTACTATAGTTTCATTAATTATATTTCTTCTTATTTAAGATATAATCAATTATACTTTTGATTCAAAATTGGAAATTTCATCTTTGATGACCTAAACATGGTAGCTCAGTGAGGAAATAATAGTTATTTCCTTGTTATTTCAATAGTTTTTTCAATATATGGTGCTCGGGCAACTACCTATCCATTTGAAATGAAGGCAGTTTGAGCTGTGCCTCATTTCATACATAAAACTTCACTGAAAATTAATCAAAGACCTAACATGAGACATGAAATTATAAAACTATTGAAAAGGTAGACATAAATCTTTGTATCCTTGAATTAGGTCAGAGATTCTGATACATGACCTAAAGCAGGGGTCCTCAAACTTTTTAAACAGGGGGCCAGTTGACTGTCCCTCAGACCATTGAAAGGCCAGACTGCAGGCCTGGGGACAAGTCAGCTGCTAAGCAGGACAGGCAGCAGTGGCAAAAACACCCGGTGGGCCGGATAAATGTCCTCAGCAGGCCGCATGTGGCCCACAGGCCGTAGTTTGAGGACACCTGACCTAAAAGAAACAGTAACAACAAAAAAATTCGCTATTGGACAAGTTAAACGTTTCAAAATTTAAAAATGCTTTATGCTTGAAAGGATCTTATAAAGAAGTTAAAAAAGATAACCCACAGGATAGAAGCAGCATTGTAAATCATTTTTATCTGAGACTACTATTTAGAATATTAAAAAAAGCACTTACAACTCAACAATAAAAATACCAAACTTAAAAATAGACAAATAATTTTAATATATACTTTTCAAAAGAAAATATATAAATGTCCAATAAGCACAAGGAAATATGCTCCATATCATTAGCTATTAGAGAAATGCAAAGCCAAACTAGGAGATACCACCACATACCTACCAGAAGAGCTATAATCCAAAGGATGAATACAAGTGTTGGTGAGGCTATGGAAAAATTGAAACCCTCATATATCATTAATGAAAATGTAAAATAGGCTCAGCGCCTGTGGCTCAATCGGCTAAGGTGCCAGCCACGTACACCTAAGGTGGCGGGTTCGAATCCCCAGCCTGGGCCCGCCAAACAACAATGATGGCTGCAACCAAAAAATGGCCAGGCATTGTGGCGGGCGCCTGTGGTCCC
>CAUYQV010163934.1:0-12819 GCA_963574575.1 Galagoides demidoff
GGCGTTGTGGCGGGCGCCTGGGGTCCCAGCTACTTGGGAGGCGGAGGCAGGAGACTCGCTTGAGCCCAGGAGTTGGAGATTGCTATGAGCTGTGTTGCCATGGCACTCTACCCAGGGGGATAGCTTGAGGCGCAGCCTCAAAATAAATAAATAAATAAATAAATAAATAAATAAATCTGGCTCCTTATTCTCTGCTAAGTCTCTGAGTGCCAGTCTCCTTCCAATACATTCTTTTGTTAGCATGTCAATTACTGTTGCTTACAACCAAAGAATCCTGACTGATACATGCCAGTAACAGTGTAGCTCTGCCACTTACCTTTGTGAGAAAGGACTAATTGACCTCAGAAGTTCACTATCTTCATCTCTAAAATGGGACTAAGGTTACCATTTATTTCAAATGGATTAAAATATGATATTTCAAGTAGAACATTGGGCAGTTTGGAAAACAGTGACATTCACTGAATAGCAGCAGCAGCTTTTACTCTTAGGATCAAATGAAGTTATGATGATGACTCCCAACAGGATCTGACTTGCAGCAAATGTTTTAGAAAAGTGCTAGTTTTTTTTCTCCTTTCCCTCTCCCTCCAACTGAACCCTTCCTAAGGTGGGAAGGCAGCTGTCTGTGGTTACTATGCTATACAAGAACTCAACCTCGTGATTACACCTTGACTGAAAAAGATAAGTGGAGTGATTAGCAAAATAATGAGTGACCGGAAAGGGGGCTATTTAGAAACATGTCATCAGTCACATGCTCAGCTCGGCCCATGGAGTACTCTGCACAGTCATGCGACCCTCTGGCGTGATTCTGCCGCCAGCTGGTACATCTGAGGCTGAAACCATGCGTGGGTCTGGCTGCCTGGCAGCATCTGTCTGGCAGCCTGTGTGAGACAAGGTGGTCACGGGCCGTGTTACACAGCAGGAAAGCCGGCCATCTTTGTAGGGCTGACAGCTCAGATCAAACTTGAGGATCCAAAGGTGGTCCTGAACTGTGGCCACTTTCTCCTCCCTCCTCCAGGATGGTGACAAATTCTACTCACGCCCCTCAGACTGGTGTAATTCACACTGCAGGGCGTCAGGATGAAAGCTTCTTCCTAAGAGAATTGTTAAGGATACTCCCCTATTCAGAGCCCCTCAGGGCTCCTGATTGCTGGAAGAATACAATGGGAACTTCTCAGCCCCACCGGGAGGCTGTGACCTGGCCCCCGGCTTTATCTTGCACAGTGTGAGTTCCCACCCTCCACTACAGTCAGCCCAGGGCCAGGCTCACCACTCTGCCTGCCCATCCTCTGGCCTCTCACCTTCGTGCTTTGCTAAGGAGGCTTCCCTGCCAAGACTATCGTCTTCCCTGTCTCTGCTACCCCTCCTACTTCTTCTGTCCCCAAGCAAGATGAGTTCCTCTACCTTTTCCCCAGGATACATTACAGATGTCACCTCTTCCTCTAACTCTTTAAACACCTTCTTTGCCAAACTGTGATCACCATCTCTTCCTGAGGACAGTACTAATAATGACACTGGACACAGATACGACACTTAATTGTTTTAAACATTTTATCTAACTCTTACTCTTAATTCTCATACCAACCCTATGAAGGTGCTATAATTATCCCCATTTAAAAATGGGGAACCTAAGACCCAAGAGGCTAAGTAATTTATCCCAGAGCTAATGAGTGGCAAAACAAAGATACAAACTTATGCATTTTGGTTACTGCCATGTCTTCACCACTAGTCCAAATTGCTTTTTTCTCTGTTCTAGGAGTTGTTGTTTTTTATTTTTTTTAATCTTTCTTCTAGCATTTAGAATACTATTAGTGAATGATAATCAGCGAATGACCATGTTTTATTATCCTCTACAGCAGTGGTTCTCAACCTTCCTAATGCCGCGGCCCTTTAATATAGTTCCTATGGGTCACGACCCACAGGTTGAGAACCGCTAATCTACAGCCATGCATCATTGAATGGAGTGGATACATTCTTAGAAATGTGTCATTAGTCCATTACGTTGTGTGGACATCACAGGGTGTACTTCCCAAACCCAGAGAGTCTAGCCCACTATACCCCTAGGCTGTGTGGTATGGCCTGTTGCTCCCAGGCTACGCACCTGTCCACCAAGTTACTGTACTGAATACTGTATGCAGTGGTAAATATGTATCTAAACATATCCATGGAAAGGTACAGTAACAATATGGTATTATAATCTTGCTGTGTAATCCCTCATGGACAGAAAAATCATTATGACATGCACAACTGTATTTATTATTCTAACAAAGGTACCAGGTGCTATTCTAAGTTTTTGGACATTCTTTTCTCACTAGTGATGAGCTTATGGTAAAGTGGAGTGAGGAGAACCCTCTGTTTAAGTCCTGGCTTTGGATTCCATCAGCACCTTGGATAAATTGTTTCACCAATCTCAGCTCAGTTTCCTCATTTGTAGAATAAGGGCCCTGACCTAGGTGAAGTCTTTCCTGCCTGTGAGTTTGGGAATCTATAAAATGGGGACCATATCACATATATCAAAAAGAATGATGCTGTAGTGAGGTGATTATGAAGCTTTCTCATGCAACATACATGTCTGCTTACTCTGTCATTTTCTCATTCTCTATATGTACATACGTGTGTGTGTGTGTGTGTGTGTAGACACACACACGTACATATAGTATTCCCTCCAAATTTGCAGTTTTGCTTTCCACGGTTTCAGTGGAATTCACTGGAAAATTCCAGGAATAAACTATTCCTAGGTTTTAAATTGTGCACCATTCTGTGGATCCTGATGAAATCTTGCACCGTCTTGCTCTGTCCCGTGGATCATCAACTCTGGTCAATGTATCCACACCTGATGGCCAACCACCACATGGCTCAGTTATCCAGGGTCATCCCAAACATGCCATCTTCCTTTTGATGCACTGTGAGGTCAATTGGTGCGTAATGCTATGTCACAATACCTACATCACTCATCCCACCTCATCCCATCACACAGGCATTTTATCATTTCACATCACCCAAATAAGAAGGTGAGTACTGTACCATAAGATATTTGGGGAGAGCGAGAGAACACATTCTCATAACTTTCCTTTTTTTGAGACACAATCTTACTCTTTTGCCCAGGCTAGAGTGCCGTGGTGTCAGCCTAGTTCACAGCAACTTCAAACTCGTGGGCTTAAGCAGTCCTCCTGCCTCAGCCTCCCGAGTAGCAGAACTATAGGTGCCACCATGACTCCTGGCTGATTTTTTATTTTTAGTAGAGATGGGGGTCTCACTCTTGCTCAGGCTGATCTCAAACTTGTGAATTCAAGTGATCCTCCTACTCTGGCCTCCCAGAGTGCTAGGATTACAGGACAGAGTCACCACACCCAGCCTCACATAACTTTTATTACAGTATATTATTATAATTGTTCTATTTTATTATTGTTGCTAATCTTGTACTATGCCTAATTTGTAAATTTATCTTTACCACACTTATGTATAGGATTCATTACCATCTGTGGTTTCAGGCATCACTGGGAATCTTGGAGTATATCCTTTTTATCCTGCAGATAAAAAGGAACTGTATATACGTGTGTGTGTGTGTGTGTGTGTGTGTGTGCATACACAGGGTGCCAAAAAATGTATACACATTTTATGAAAGAAAAAAATTATATTAAAATTGTAATACTCCAATTATGTTTGACTTCTATAATTACAAGAGATACAGGATACAAGATTAACATTAACAGTATATGTAGACTATAACAATATTAATACAGTTTTTTCCTTTCTTGAAATATGTATACTTCTTTGGCACCTTCTATATTTATATGGAAAGAGAAGGAATGTGAAAACGTCATACACCGTCTCATCGCAGCTTCCTCATACCTCTGTGTGTGTGTCTGTACTGAGCACCAGCTGTATCCTATGCATTGTTCTCAGCCCTGGGGACCTGGGAAGAATAAAGCAAAGTCCCTGCTGTCCTGGAGAGGGAGATGCAGAAACTAAACCAATAATTAAATATATAACTCAAGGTCAAGTAATAATAAGTACTATAAAGGAAAGGAAATTCAATCAGATAAGGGGATCAAGCATTGGGGTGGTGGCCAACAGGGATGACAGGGGTGAGGAGGAGATGTGAGGAGGAAGCCAGGGGATAAGGCCAGCAGTGCAAACAGAGCGAATGGTGATGCAAAGGCCCTGCGGTGGAATAGGCTGATGTGACCAAGAACTAGCAAGGAGGGCTGTACAGGTGAAGGGCCATGAGCACGGGTCAGTAGAAGGACTTCGGATTGTGTTCTAAATGTGCTGGGAGGCCAAGAGGTATTTTGAGCCACCATAGGTCATTATCTGCTTTCATTTAAAAAGCATCTTTCTAGGCAGTGCCTGTGGCTCAGTGAGTAGGGCACCAGCCCCACATAGCAAAGGTGGGGGGTTCGAACCTGGCCCTGGCCAAATTGCAACAACAACAACAAAAAAAGCGTCTTTCCCATTATTATGAGGGAAATAGATTATAAACAGCAAGGGTAGAGGCAGGAGGCTAAGGGGTGACGGTGGTTTGAATGAGGTTGCTAGTGACGGGGTGGGGGAGAGGCAGGGAGTCAGTACATCCTATGAGGGCAGAGTGGAGCCCCAAGGATTTGAATGAGGGCAGGCAGAAAAAGAGCTGAGGCAAGGGGGGCCCCCGGTTTTGGCTGGCACATAGTTTGTGCCATGTACTAAGAGGGGGAATCTTAAGGGAAGAGCAAAGTCCAGGGGATGGCAAGGGTTCAGTTTGAGAGGCCTGTCAGATGTCCAGGTGGAGGCGTTGCGTCCCCAGTGGATGTTACAGCAAGGTCTGAGATGGTGACATCACTCCAGGTAAAGATGGCACAGAGGTGACAGCAGATTCCTGGGGATGGGAGTTATCAAAGCAAGCCAAGCCCTGTCTCAACTCCCACAACTCTCTGTGCAAGCACCCCTTGAAAAATACAGTCCTACATGCCCACAGTTCAGCTGGTGAAGACATGAGTGTCTTAAACACCTGCCATCTACCGTGTGACCAGCCAGAACTCCTGGGGACATGCAGCTGGATGATTCTCAGCAGATCCATGGGTGGTCTCTTGTACCTTAGCTGTTGCCAGGGAGTGTGACTTAAAAGGCCCCAGAGGGCTGCCTGTCTTCCAAACAGGACCTTGAAACACCGTGAGTTCAAATGCATTCCTCTGAGTTAGAGTATCTTTAGGAGTGTCTTATTGAAATATGGTTTTACCCAAGAGAGGTACCTAATAATTCACTGGGTGCCAATAGGGAAGAGTCAAAGGGGCCAGGAATGAGTGGCGGGAAGTTATGGTTTGAGCTGACCGGGGTTAGTCTCGTGATCCTGGGATAGGCACTTAACCTCTCTGAATCTCAGATATTTTGCCTTTAAAGTGAGAAAAGCATTTCTCGTCCCTCTTGTCACAAATGGTTAACTATTAAATGATTGGGAATGTCTGTGAAAGTGTCGTCCTAGCCTTAAATGCTGTAAACATAATGTGTGTGTGTGGTTTTTAATTTACAAAGTCTTTTAACATGCTTCATTTTAAGCTCCTAGTAACCTCAGTGGGGTAACCAGGGCAGGTATTATGTATTAATTAATCAGAGTTATGCCTCAGTCATGAAGAAGTAGCTAATTATTTCTTTTACCTAATGGATTTTATTTGTGTGCCTCTATACCCATATCAAGCATCATCTCCTCTGAAGCCTTTCCTCTCTGCCCCCACAGCCCCCCAGGCCTGCCTGTGTCTCTTCTGGTTCCTTTCACTAAATATTTGTTGAATGAATGGATGAATGAATGACATCTGTGGTGACTTATTAGAGTAGTTTTCAAACTTTTAACATGTCAGTCCCCAAGAAATATATGAAAATAGGCACAGTGTGTTTATTTTATGCACATATTCAAAAAGAAAAGTTTCCTCAAACCAGGCATGGTGGGACCCACTCTTAGTCCCAGCCACTTGGGGGGCCGAGACAGGAGGATCACTTGAACACAGGAGTTTAAGTCCAGCCGGGACAACATAGTGAGACCCCCACCTCTAAAAAAGAAAGGAAAAGTAAAGGAAAGCTAAGCTAAGCTTCATGAAATCTTCATTCCTTACTCTGTCTGGGACATGTTCTGGTGTTTTTTGCTTTATTCTGTATCTTTAAGAAAAAAAAAAAAAGAAAATGACAGTTGTAAGTGATGTATTAGGACTCACAATTTGGAAAACACCGTTAAGGAACACGTTGGAAGTTAGGAACTTGGTTCTAACAGCAGCTGAGCAAATCTCTCGGGTTATCTGGGAGGTTTATTGCAGTCCAGCATTTGATCCTGATCCTAAAGCAGTATTTTTCAACTTTTTTATCTCACGGCACACTTGATGAACCTATAATTAAACTTCTGCCACACACTTAAATTATATTGATAAAAAAAATACTGTGCTTTGAACTTCTTTTGAAAATAGTTCAATTAATGATCTTTAAAAATTTCTGTGGCATACCTAAGATCCTTTCATGGCACACTGGTTGAAAATCACTGCCCTGGGCGGCACCTATGGTTCAAAGGAGCAGGGCGCTGGCCCCATATGCTGGAGGTGGCAGGTTCAAACCCAGCTCTGGCCCAAAACTGGAAAAAAAAAAAGAAAGAAAATCACTGCCCTAAAGGGTAAATAAGTTAGGAGACCATGGGAAGAGGTGTGTACACCTTGACAGCTTGAAGATTTACTGTGTTTAATGTACTTTTGGTTTTTCTTGGCCTGTATGAGGAAGGGGAAATCCAGTGGGTGCTTAGTGTCTTGGGCAATTACTATTTGGGAAAGATGTGATTTTTTTGTTGCACATAGGCCATCAAGACTACATGGAGATTCGCCAGGGTCCCTTTCAAACCAAAGACAGGTTCCATATCTAAAATCCTTGGGCCCCAAAGGTGTTTCAGAGGCCAGAGTTTTTGGAATCTAAAAGGGCTGTGACAAGCATTCTGTGTCCTATGTATCATGCCAGCAGGTCCTCGGGCCGCAGCCAGAGATCAGGTACGTTGGTTTATCTTCATCAGACGTGTGAATAGTCACAGTCCACAGCATAGACAGCATTAATACTAATACCCAGCATTAATACCCTCATGTCAGCTTGGACACTAACGAGATAGGAAAACATTTTCAGTTTTCAGAACTTTTAGGATTTCAGATGGCAGGAAACAAAACGTAGCTTCCCTGACATGGTGTTTTTCTTTGTCAAAATCCCACACGAACATTTATCCCTTCAGGGGACCAATATTTAGCTCCGTGCCCAAAACATAAATGGCACCTGGGAAATATTTGCTGGGCGAATGATTGAGACCAACCACAGCTTATGGAAAACTCTTGTTCTGATCCACGTGAAAATCGCCCGGCAGTCCCTTTCTGAGTCCCTTAGTGGTGACCTAGTTCTGATAAGTGGGCAGAAACCTTATTGCTGCCACTTGGCTCCCTCACAAGGACTGACGCTTATGGAGTTTTACAAAATGTTTTTCCATCTTCCTTTAGCCTTTGTATCTGAGGAAAGAAGAGGCAGGTCCACTAGTCTTAAAGAGAGTTGGTTGAATCCGTAAAACCATTAGTACTCATTTGTTCTACATCCAGAAATTGGCCAAATTCAAAATTCATCTTTCTTAGCTTTCTTCTGTGAGGTTCACCAACTGGACATAGTAGCCAACTCCATGAATATTCTGAATTTTTATTTTACTGTTTTAGCAAAGAACGATAAATTTGTCAGGAATTTGGGTTCCACGGGCGTGGCTCTATAAAGACCTGGGTTCGGATTTTGCCTCTGCCAATCCTTTGATATGTTAACCGAAAATCCATCACTAAAGCTTCACTTTCTCATTTATAAAACTTAAATGACAAACACAGTCACCTCATTGTGGTGTTGTGGGGATTAGAGGATACATGGAAAGAATTTGTCCCAAAACCTTGTTTTCTGTTGTTGTTAATAGTAATGCTAAGAGTGATCATATTACCCCTCTTCATCATTGTGTGTCTCGGCAGAAGCACAAACCACGGGCAGATGTAATCTCTACCCACCTACACCTCAAATTCTTTGATAGACTATGAGTCAGGATGGGCTGAGTTGTGCTTCAGTAACAAATCAAATGTGGCACACCTAAAATGTTATTTGAGGAGTAAAACTGAAAACTTCTCCACTAAGAACTGGAACCAGACAAGCATGTCCTCTATTGCCACTACTTTTCAACATAGCTCTGGAAGTTCTATACAATGCAGTCCAGCAAAAGAAGGATACAAAGGGCATCCAAATGGGCCAGAAGAGGTCAAACTCTCACTCTTTGCCAATGCTATGATCTGATATTTAGAGAACCCTGGAGACTCAATCAGAGAACTCCTGGAAGTGATCAAGCAATATAGTGATGTCTCAGTATATCAAATCGATGTCCACAAATCAGTAGCCTTTGTATACACCAAGTTGAGAAGCTAATCAAAGACATAATTCCCTTCACAGTAGCTTCAGAGAAAATGAAATACCTAGGAATATACCTAACAAAAGAGGTGAAGGGCCTCTACAAAGAGAATTATGAAATTATGATAATTTATTTCTGGATCACACAAAGTTCTCTATGGACCCAGACGGCTCTCCGGGGCACTGGTCAGCTGTGGTCTGCACTCCATGCTCTGTTCCTCTTGTCGCAGCCTCAAGAGTGATGCACACGTCCAGCATAGTCACAGCAGGGGAGGAGAAAGCCTGCTTCCTTTCATGCCCTGACTCTCAAATGCCTTCATTCAGGAAGCGACTCATGTCCCTGTCAATCCCATGTTACTGGATAAAGCGAATTACACCGTAACTTGTAACTTGCCTTACTCCAAAGCACTGGGGAGGGACAGTCCATCTTTCTTCATTCTAGTATAAATGACTGTCGCAGACACAGCTTCAGCCCCAGCACTCTGTCCCACCAAGTGTCTACCCTCAAGCCCCTGCTCCCTAGAGAGTCTTGAACTGCCCCATCACAGACAATCTTCAGAAATCCTTGAGCCAGCTCTCCTAGCCCACATGGACAAAGCAAGTTGGAGTGAGTTGCATGTGCTGGACTCGAGCCCCCACCTCATGGTTTCCCTTTACCCCCCTATGATATTGGACTGTGGTGTTAAAATTCTGGGTTCTTCGAGTTAGAGACCAACCTCATCCCCAAGTGTGGAAACTAAGCCCAGGGAGTGTATGTTTATTTTGTTCATTTCCTCCCTGGTGTTTTATGGCCTTCCCAAGGTTCAGATGGTTCGTGATGGGCCCATTGCTGGACTCACCTTCTGCAATTATTTATCCTCCTCTAGAAGCCTAAACATTCCAAGCACCACGGCTTATATTGTCTGGGTTTCTGTTCTCATTTTGGTCCCTTGTAATGCCTCAGCCTTCCATTGGCTGGTTCTTCATAGCTGCCAGCGAGGCCCATCTTCATGACCTTTTCCTTTCCTTCCAGATTTTTTGTGGTTTGTTTCTAGTCAGAGGAATAGGAAACGGGGTGTGTTAACAGCTGCCATTACAAGGAGCTTACTGTGTCAGAAGGAGACCAAGAAATTCTTTCCCATTCTCCAGTACTCTCCCTGGCCTGCTTCCTAGAGTTTTCTATTGTTGTTTTAACAAAACTGTGCATACAATCATGACTTACTTAACAAGGGGACATGTTCTGAGAAATGTGTCATTAGGTGATTCCATCATTGTGCAAACATCACAGGACGTATTTGCACAATCCTAAATGATGTAGCCTACTACACGCCCAGGCTACATGCTAGGTAGCCTTTTACTCCTAGGCTACGAATCCATACAGCATGTTACCTTACTGAATACTGTAGACATTTGTAACACAATGGCAAGTATGTGTGTATCTAAACATGGAAAAGGTACAATAAAAATGCCATAGTATGATCTTACAGGACCACTGTGATATAATCCATCTGTTGTTGAGTGAAATGTGTTAATGCGTCATGACCATATAGGGTTTGAGGCCAGATGCAATAAAATATAGTTCATGTTTGTTATTTAGAATCCCCCTGTGCTATAAAAGGTGGCATGGGTACCCACCTGAATGGCTCTCAGACCATGCCTTGACCCTGGACATGTGGGCTATCATAGCCTCTTAGTCCCCACAGGTGTGTCCAACCTGTGGCCCACGGGCCACATGCAGATTACTTGAGGACTGTTTTGCTTCTCTGTGGTATTGGCTATCATGAAAAGCGTGCATGGCACTTTTCTTTTGCTCATCAGCTTTCATTAGGGTTTGTGTATTTAACACGTGGCCCAAGATAACTCTTATGCTTCCAATGTGGGTTGGGAAAGAAAAAAGATGGGGCACCCCTGCTAGACCATTTTAGCCGTTCTAACTTTTGAGACACTAGGAAGCTCGAGGCCTCCAGAGTCTCTATTTTTAAAGCATGGATTGAATAAAATGCCAGCGTGCTACATGAGAACGCAGACTCCTGAGCTGGGCCCTGCAGATTCTGATTCAGTTCATCTGGGTTGGAGCCCCCCAATTTCCATTTGAACAAACATCCAGGGGGATTGAGAGCAGTCTTTTCTAGGGTTCCCTGTAGATGCCAAAGACGGTCACAGCAGGGCGGGTGGGACTCCAGGGGTGGTGTCCCACCTTCAGCTGGAGTAGCTCCACTCTGTGCTGTTCATGTGGCTTCAGCCTGAGATTTGTTCTGTTGATGAGAATAAATAACATCAAATAAAATTGTTGAGAACTGGAGAGCAAGCTCTCCAGTGGGCCAGTGGGTCTCAGCAGAGGCCTCTGTGCCTGTTTTCTTCTAAGTGCTTCAAGCCCAGAAGCAAAGAAGGCCTGCCTTTCACAACTTCACCGCCCTATTCGGACCAGGACTTGTGAGATGAACAGCCTTTCTCTTGAACCCTAACAGACTGCTGTTCAAGGTCAGGGAACTTGAATTCCTGTTTTGCCAGTAAGGCCCTTGCCTGTCCCCTTCCGTGGACCGGACATTATATCTAAGCTTAGCTTCTCTGAATTTCAGTGTCTCCAGGCATGGGGATTTTTTTTTTTTTCTCCAAAGTCAGAAGGCACAAGGTGTCTTTGGCCCCTGAAGTTTGAATCTGATAAATTGAAGGGATAAAGGCGGCTGTCTCTGGGTCCTCGACACTCAGAGCGCTGACAACCAAGACTGCTGATCGCGGGAAAGAACGAAAGGAACAAGGGCAGAACCGTTCAATTGTGTGTAAATGGTATTTTTTCCTGTGAAATCTCAATACCTCCCTCAGGACCCAGCAGTTTAGGTTTTCAAGCTACTCTCCTCTGATATTTACTCATTGGGGATTTTCCTCGGGAGAAATCACTGTGGCAACAGAACCGCACTGCCTCCATGAAGACGATGTCAAAGTCTCAAAATCCAGGACGTTTTAAGGCAGGCTTCCAACCTCATTACTGCCAGGAATAAAATTCATCCAAGGTGGAAGTGTCCTCTTTTAGAACTCAAATCCGTCTCAGAATGGCTTTTCTCTCCCCTTTGTTTTTGAAGCTAAGCAATTACTTTTTTTTTTTTTTTAGAAAAAAAAAATCGTGCTAATGCACAAAACTCTCTTTCTTTCCCCTTTCATTTATTTGAAATTGAACTTAACAAAGTCAGTCCCGAGCAAGCACTATATATGAGTAATGCTTTTTGTCCATAAAAAAGCATTGACTGCAGTGGTACGGGAGCCGATTCCCGCTCTGCTTTGTGTGAGCGTCCGTAATGACAAAGTACTCGTGTCAGGGTGTATAATGAAACTATAAATTGTTTTCATGAATGCTCTGAATTTGGTCTTTTACGGGGCAAATTCAAAAGGTATTTAGTGCCACATTTCACATATGTGAATAACATCAGACAGTGCGATATATCCCTTAAAAAGTCAAGAGCCTTCTCTGGGCCCTCACTGTCCAAGGTGGTGGGTGAGCGTTAGGGGAGGTGGTTGGTGGAACTGGGCAGGGTGGAGAAGGAGGGACAAAGAAATCTCAGGACTCTGATGTAGGAGTTGCACCCAAGTGGTCGGGGAGAATTCAAAGGGGGGCTAAAATACTTAGCTCCTCAAATTAGCCTCTGGGTCGTGTGTCGCCGCATTGCAACCACAGAAGTTAGACGTAGGGCCAAGTTGGTGAATACATTTGCAAGTGAAAAAAAAAATGGCTGCTGGGTTTCGTGGGCAGGTGCAAGCTATTGTAATGATTTATGGTTCAATTATATTACTTTTAATAACATGCTTGGGGAATTTTTTTTCCTTGTAGAAACTTCGTGGGTTTATCCTAGAAAACTTAGAAAACATAGAAAAGCATGGAGAAAAATGTAAAAACTTAGATAAATACTTGGACTACGAAGAGATCATTTTTAGCAATATTTTGTATAAGGTTTCTATTAAAGATCTTTCTAGGCTTACCACTTTGTAAAAGTTTTAAGAACATTTTTCATAATCTTTTCCAGATATATAAATGGAAACTTCTGAACAAAGTTGGGATCCAGCTAGCTATCTACTTACAGATCTATGTACCTTTTTGAGGAAGAAAAAGTATCCAATGTACACAGCCCTACTTTGAAACTAATTCATAGCTTTTATAGGAATGTCATAACCTAATTATTGTCTTAGAATATGGGAAGGGGGTGGGAGGGGGAGGTGAGGGGGGTAGATGCGGGGAGGGAGGGAGATTGGTGGGGTCACCTCTATGGTTTATCTTACAAGGGTACAAGTGAATCTTTCTAAAAGCAAAGTATGAACATTTTAACTCAATAACTAGAAGAATGACATGAAGGTTATGTTGACCAGTTTGATGAGAGTATTTCAAAATGTATATGAAAACAGCACACTGTACCCCATGATTGCATTAATGTACACAGTTAT